>JAVQJD010094293.1:0-19630 GCA_036023655.1 Nannoperca australis | reverse complement strand
TCCCTGGTCTTCTGGGTCTTTTGGTGTTGCTGAGCGGTGCATTCTTTCTTTTAAGGAATGTTCCAAACAGTTGATTTGGCCACACCTAGTGTTTTTGCATCTCTCTGATGGGTTTGTTTGGATTTTTCAGCCTAATGATGGCCTGCTTCACTGATAGTGACAGCTCTTTGGATCTCATATTGAGAGTCAACAGCAACAGATTTCAAATGCAAATGTAACACCTGGAATAAACTCCAGACCTTTTACCTGCATAATTGATGATGAAATAATGAGGGAATAGACCACACCTGTCCATGAAATAGCTCTTGAGTGGATTTTCGCATTACTTTTGGTCCCTTAAAAAGTGGGAGGCACATATAGAAACTGTTGTAATTTCTACACCGTTCACCTGATTTGGATGTAAATAAAAGTCTGCAGTTTAAGCACATCTTTTTGCATCATTTGCAATGCAAAATCTGCTCGTAGTGTTTACAGCCTTAGTAAACATTTTAATCATTGTGTTTAGGCACTCACAACACTTGGTTAAGGTTAGGGAAAGATCTTGGTTTAATATACAACATTTCAGCAGTGATTTGAACCATGAACACCCTGATTATCAACTTTTAACAAAAACTCTAATTTCTCCCTAACTTTATCAAAGTGCTTTAAAATGTTTGCCTCTCATTCACCCATTGAGATATACACTTTGTTTGTAATGGGCGAATGAACTAACTATTAATTGCATTGTCTGTCTTTAAATGTTAAAATTGGGAAGTGTACTAAAATCCCTAGCGTGTAGCTTTCCCCATAGGTTCTATGGTATTCAGTAGTTAGTTAATGTGTTGTTTTTCAAAGAACCACAAAAAACCATTTACAAATAATCTGATATTTTTCCAATCTTGTTTAATTAATGAGATGAATTTTCATTTTGTAAGAAAAATCCAGCACTTGGCCCTTTTAGATGAATCTCCTGCACTATTACTGTACCTATTATACATAATGAAATTCCTCATCAGTAGTTTTGTATGATCAGTTGACTGTATCTCGACCTGAATGTATAAAAAATGCCCTCCCCGTGTCTCCTGGTACTCTTCTCAATGTCACCCTTACTTTCTCTGAGTTCCACTTACCATTACAGCATAATGTGTGTAATTACGTAACACATAATGTTTGCAGAAAATGACTGTAATTTAAGCTGTCAAATTACCTGTTCTTTCAAACAGTAGATCAAGACTTGCCAACATATCCTATTTAAATGGTTGATAAAACCGTTTTTTCACACATGCCCTGGGGACTCTCAAGGAGTTTCTAATCTCTTCTCCTATTTCTCAAAACACTTTGACGTCTTATTTTCCAAAAACACAACTGGTTATCAACAAAAGCTTGTATGATGCATTATGCCGTTAATTATTTCTGTTCAAAATGTGGTGTAAGATATTAGACCATTTAGGCTACAATTAAGGAACAATGGAACAGTCTCATAACATTTCTATGTTCATTCCCAGGATCCTGACAATGCAGACCAAATAGGTTGTAATACATCAAATAATAATTCCGAAGCACCACAGTGCTTACCAGTCCATCTCTGCTTAATGTCTGTCTGCCAGCTGGCTGTTGATGGATTCAAAATAAAGAAAAACATTTGGTCCTGAAAGACCACATTTTGTTGTATGTAGCAAAAAAAAGGAGTTTGGCTTTAGAGACAATATAACTCTCTCAGTTTATGTTAACTGACGTCTGCTGTGTTCGACACACGTATATATGGTATTCAACAAGACTACAGTCTACAGAGAGAGAGAGAGAGAGAGAGAGAGTCTACAGCCGTGCTCAGTGTCTTAGAATGCTAACATTTGCTAGTTAGCACTAAACACAAAGTACAGTCGAGACTGATAGGAATGTCATCAGTTTTAGAGGATTTGAGGATTCATCCTCTTGGTAACCATGAATGTCTTCACAAAGTTTCATGGCAGTTCATCTAATAGTTGTTAGATGCACTGTATTTCAGTCCAGACCAAAGTGGTGGACTGACAGACCGACATTGCCATTTCTACAGTCATGCCACTAGCATGGCTGATAAAAAATAATATGAGAATAATTTGCATATAAGACTATTATGGAGTAGTCCATTTATTACTTAATGTATATGTAATAACACTGATAGCACCCTTGTCTTTCCCATTGATTTTGATCCATGTTGCATTGATTTAAACCATCATGAAAGGGCTTTTTTCAGTAGTTTTAAAACCACATTTTAATGGGGATCTACATACACAACCTGTATTGGTGTTCTTGGAACTAAAATAAATCCAGTAACCTATTGTAGCAATGTATCCTAATTGAATAGATTATTACTTGAAACGGCTGACTCATTTTGAAAAAGAGATTACAGAGTGAGCCTTTGTGGAGCCTCGTTGTCATACCTTTCAGTAATCCTTCTTCATTGAGGTTTAAGAGAGAGAGTAAAATTCATATTCATCAAGTCACTATGAAACTGAACATGTTACTGATGCAGGAGTACATTTGTGTATATTACATCTTGGTAATTTAATTTCTAACTTAAAAATACAATACACATTTCTGCAGTGAGTTACACAACAGAGACCCTAGATAAAAGGAGAATGTACTTTATCCAGTGATCAGGTGACAGTATGCCTTCAACAATTTACAATATAGGTGTTTGCAGCTCACAGTATCTCTCATATTATTTGCTTGTACATTCTATATACCTCTGACACCTTTAACATGTTTTCTAGTGCAAGAGATTTTCCTGAGCTTATTGTTATGCCACATCTTGCACTGTTAGTCTAACAGTGAAGACCTTTACACGAGTAACAGACAAAAAAATATGCACATTCAGTACAATCACTGTAGATAGCTGTGACATTGATGCAGTGGTGATGATGGAAGGTAAAATGTTTAAAATAGAATCCTGCACCATTCCACAAAGCAATGAAATATTTTGGACATTTAATATGGTGGACCTCTCAAATTCCTATCTATACTATTTCTGTTAATGCAAGGTTCACTTGCATTCTTCTGTGTATAGTACGAGTATCTGACTGCATTGTACAAAGGTAACAGGAACTTTTTTTTTTATGTAAACCTGTGCATGAACAGATGTTGTGCATTTTTTTGGCCAAATATTATTTCTAGAACTTCTCTGCTCTCCACCTCCTTTCTTCACAACAAAAGAAAACTTGTTTCGTTAAAGCAAATCTGCATTTGAACAAATGAACAATCATTTACAGGTTTTATGTCCATCTGTAGAGCAATCAGCCTGCATGCAGATAATGATTATACAACGATATGAGGTCAGTAGAATTAAAAAATGTTGTTTCAACCAATTAACACATTTATCACCTGATCCGGGCCATTCGTGTGCTCTGTAACCAAAAAAACAGACACTCTTGTTTGCTGTAATGCAATCCAAAGCCACAGTATTGTATTAAACTTTCATATATGGCAGTGAAATGCATCACCTCTAATTGTGTATTCTAATGGAATTGAGTTAACAGCCAAGCACTGTTTAAAGCTAAACAAGTTTTGGACACTGTACATTGTGTGTTATAATTACTGTAATCTCTGATCTAGTTTGCCACATGGGGAAGCACCATTTTCACATCTATTTAAACTACATTTATAGAATTGAAGAGCACTGCTCATTTGCTATGTGCTTTTGATAAAATGTTATCTAGGTTTGAATCCCATGATTCATCTATGTGTTTATCTAAACACTCTTATTTGGTCTATGTGCCTAAGGCCCCAGGTAGTAATGGTCAAACTACTCTATTCACTGTGTCAAAGTGTCTTGTGAGGAGGAAAAATGAAGAACGCAAGAATGAAATCATTTAATTTTTCTTCATTTATATCAATTTACAATTATTATCTAATTTGTCTGCAAATTGCACTTCATGTTGCATTGTAAAACCATGGCTATTTAATTTTTTTGCTAATTTAAAATTCTTCACTGCAACATTATGACGCAATGTCAGATAAAAGACATAACTTGTTTCATTAAATATTCTTAATTTGCGTATTTGATAATTTTGTTTAGAGGTTACATCATTCTTCACTCCCACTATGATACAACCCACACTAAATCATTTTTTCACCTCAATCATTGCTTATTACATGCGTAATGAATGTGTGTTTGATGCATTCATGCTGAATATATCTCTGTCCCCTGCCGGTACAAGCCTTCAACGCTTGAGCTGCAGCTTTCACAACAGTGTCTCTGGCTCACAAGAGCTTCCTCCATTAGCAGTTTGTCACCGCTCAGAGTCCACTCGTGTGAATGATGCCGATCAGCAATTAGCAGCAATACAGAGGAAAGCAACTATCTCTAATACTGCTGACCTTCTCACACTCACAAACACACACAATACAGACTATAAACATATTTTTGAGCCAGAGAGGAAAAGAGCGAAGCGGCAAAGCAGCTTAAGAAACAAAGTGGAAAGGAAATGAAATTACTGATGAAAGAGATGAAGAGGCATACATTCATAGCAGAGGATATGAAAAGTCACATGAACTGAAGATATTAACACAGTCATGTTATAAATGTTTTATTCAGAAAAAAGGGACTGAGAAATCTCATCTTGAACACATTCCAGTATACAAATGTAGGGGAGTGTGTTCTTTAACCATGCTGAATTAAGTTCTCTATAAAGGTAGTGCTTCAACTCTGTGTATTAAAAAATGGTATCACTGTAGTTCTGAATAGTTTTTGCTTTGGCTGGTGTTTAATTTCATGTCATTTTTCCTACCTGTCTATCTACATGGATATCAGGCTAGACGTGAAAACCCTGGAAAAATACCATTAAGTTGAAATGTGTCACTGCAGGGATTGTGAAGCGAAGTGTGTGTGTGTGTGTGGGGGGGGGGGGGGGTTCTGAGGGTGATGACTCATACCAAATGATTACATGCCATTGCTATGTAATGATGGAGTGTAGAGGCGCGTGTGTGTGTGTGTCTTTGAGAAGGGGCTAGAGGAACTAGTTGATGCCAACAGCAACCACACAAACACTAGAGCTCTGCTGTCCACTACTTGTTACATATACGTGTGTGTGTGTGTGTGTGTGTGTGTATATATATATATATGTGCATCGATTGTACAAAGTTTGTATATGGAGGGAGGGGAAATTTCTGTTATACTGTAACAGCATGCATTATCCAATTGTATTCTTGAAGAAGTTTGTTGATCTTGGGCTGGTATGTGGGCTTAAATTTTGTCCCAGTACATCCCTGAGTGTCTTTCTAATGTCTCTTTTAGAAACTTGGTATATATATTATAGTCAAGTCCATGATCAAATGATGGCATATGTCACTATAAGTCAATTCGTACACGGGTGCATGCATAATCCTTCTCCTTAGTTGTCATTTCTCTGTGAATTGTCACGTAAAATTAAATCACTCTCAGACTGATACCCTGGCCATATATGTCAAGGTTCGGAAACAGGATACTGGAAAAAAGGACTCAGTTGCAGATGCGAGTCAACAAAAAGGGTAGCAAAAAGGCTCAAGGTAACAAACAAAGAAACAGGAGGACACTCTCAACTCCTAAAAGAAAAGGGCTGACGTGGCAGCTAAAACTCTAGATAAACTGAAAACAAAACACTAAACTAAACCACTTCAAGGCAAAAGATCAACAGGCGTATTCTACACACAGTAGCATAAGGTCAGGACATCCAAAGTACATACAACGAACTGGCAAAGGGCAAAGACAAGACAGGAACTAAATACCCATAGTAACGAGTACCAGGTGGAAACAATCAGACAGGAAATGAATTGAACAGCAACACAGACCAACAAGATTTCAAAGTAAAACAGGAAATTACCATGAAAACTCAAAAACCCAAAAGACACCCTCAGCACAACGTGCGAGACATAACAATTTCAGAGGGAAATATTGTACTTTTCACTGCACAACGTTTATCTAACAGCTGTAGTTACTGGTTTTCACATTAAAAACATATAATGACGGCTGCAACGAACCATTCTTTTCATGAAAACAATACAAGTGTGCATCACAATTTCCAAAAGCCCCAAACTGACATGTTCAAATTTCTTTATTGTCCAAACAACAGTCCAAAACGCAAACACATTTAGCTTAAAATCACAGACCAAAAAAACCCCCCAGCAAACTCTCACATTCGGGAAGCTATCAGATTTCATTCTCCTTAATACATCCATCCAGCCCAAGGAGATCAAAATGATCAGATATTTCACAGAAGGCAAAGATTAGGAGAAAAGTTCAGAAAACAATACAAATCTGGGTCATTTTTTCTTTACAGCCACATTAATCATTTCACGATCCCTCAGATTTATCTTTTGACCCCTTGGAGGACCCTGACCCCTAGGTTGGGAACCACTGAACTAAATTGCTGAACTGTATATGAAGTAGTTAATTAGCTTCACCTCAACCAACTAGTTTTATTAGTATATCTAATAATGATATATATATCAGCCACATGGGCCAAACAAGCACTATTACATCTTGCTGCTAACAGCTCACAGTGCTTCTTTCAGTCGCAGCCTTGCTCAGCATCGGTCTCATATCATCTCTCCTCCTCTGTCTCATTTGCTCAGAAATGTCACGTTGAGGCCACCGTCAAATGTGCCACTAAAAGATCTTCTAGGCACCTTAAATAGCCAATATCGAGGCGCTTTCTCTCTTTGAGAAGTCTGAGATCCCACCATGATTGTAAAAAAAAAACCTCCCCGTCTGATGTCATTTCAGGTGGTACAGGGCGGCTGTGATGTGCTATCAAAGGCAGCTCAGAGGCAGACCTCTTCTCCAGCGGTGGGATGTCCTGAATGTTTGATGAGCACTGCCTTCTAGTAGATAGAGAGATTTGAGAAACAAATAGCGAAGAATGATGATGATCGCTGTAATCATGTGCTCGTTTCTTTGCCTCTTTGCAAAAACAAAAGAAAAACCAGAGGCTGGTGTGATGGTTGGCTTTAGTCTTTTGTATAACTTTGCACAGTAGCTGGCAGGCGTACATCAGCTGGAGCTGGCATCCTGCCCAAACCGAGAGACAACCACTGTGACAGAATATAAGATTACACTATTTAGAAATGGAGCTACATATATACGGTTTAGAAGTTGTAACCAACCGTTAATGAATCATTTATTGGTGTTTATTAATCGGTAACAACATCTGGCCTGCCAGGTGAGGAATCTGTTTGTTGGGCATACATCCCGCTCAGTAAAAGAGCTTCAGATTCTGGTGACTCAAAAAAATTTTTAGCGCTGAAGATGCTGAGTCAGAGGTTTGGGCTGACATATCAATACTGTACATGGGTGAAGAGCAGAGTTCACACGCCTCGTACAATCCTGTAAGGCATTAATCAAATCAGAGCAGGATTCAGAATCATACAGGTATAAACAGATAAGAAACTTTTTAACAACTGGAAAACCTCATCCGGTCATCACATTCCTTTTTTTAATGATACTAAATTTAAAATGTGCTACTTTTTGGATTTTAAAAGAAGGGAGGACATTAAAAAGACGGGTAGTGGCTGACTTTCCCGAAAAATTTATGACCAAAGGCACGCGGCTTGACTGGCCTCTATGGCACTTAACACAGCGTGAAAACTATGTTAATCATATGTTTTGGCCTTCGCAGTCTCTTTATCTCCGAGTTAAGAGATTTTGTACTATCATCATTAAACAGCAAATGAGGGAATATCTTTGTGTTTCATCCCTTCAGTTGAGTCTCAGAGTCGTGTGGAATGGATACCAAGGAGCACTAAAACATTTTATGTTGGTTTTTGCTTTAATTTGTCACCAATCTGTACGTTTTTTATTTTTATTTTTATGAATTAAAGAGCTCGTAAAATAGTTGTGTGGAGGACGATATAAGCCAAATAGAGTTTACACAACCTGAAGGTGATTAATTGCTTATTATTTATATATAAAGCCGTAAGAAGATATTTATTTGCCATTAATGAATCCATTAGTTACAACTTATAAAAACTTTTTTTAAAGCATGCCTTTTTAGAAAGTGTTGAAAACCGAAGGAGGTGAGCGGCAGGCAGAGGGGCTCGACTGCACGTTGGTGCATAATAACCTGGATGGCCTCTAGAGCTCTGATGGCCATCTGGATCTCACACAAACACACACACGAAGATTGCAATGGCACCAACAGCTGCCAAATTTCCTATGAGCTATAAATCCGTAGAAATTCATAGAATCAGAGGTGGGCTACTCGAAGTGCTGTGGAAGCATTTCCAATCATCGGTGCATTTCCTGGTTGCCTGGCCAGCAGCTCCCTGTGCAGTAAGTGGCTTCCCTCGTGGTGCTCTCTGCCTACTAAGTGGCGTGGCATTCGGAGCCAAAAGTAAAAAGGTCCATTTGGTAGCAGGAGGTTTATTGATCTAAATGTTGCTCTCCAGAATATCAGGAAACCGGGGACAGCTGCCACTAAATGTGCCGTAGGTCAGTTTATTTGTTAAGCTGCGAGAGTGACAGAGAACACAAAAGCTCGGGTTGCCTTCTGTTTGAAATATGATAACACAGTTTGATAAAACCTTTTTTTTAAAAGCAGTGGACTGACTGATATTATTATAAGAATACTCTGTGCGTTGTGTGGTATTCAATTCTCCACCTCTTCAGAGAGATATCAAGTGGAACCAGGGACGGGCTGCTTATCACGGTCGCATTGTGTCTCTTGGAAACGAGAGTGAAAGACGCGCAGAGACACCATCGCACTAGATAGATAAAGAGAACCAATCCAGGAAATGTTTATAGGTTGAAATCTTCATATTGAAATAGTGCTTGTGTTATTTCTCTCCAATCCAAGAAGTCATGTTTACTCATTAAAGGTCATTTTGTATCATCTGAAGTTAGAAATCCACATATGTTATACAAAATACACATTATAGACAGAATTTCTTCCTGAAAACAGATGCACAAGAATTGTATTTCAAAGGTTTTATTCATGCCTTTATTTGTTAGTTCAGCCCAACACAAAGATGACATTGAGGAACAAAATCTCTTTACATCATGAAAACTCAACAACTAAAAAAATCTAATAAATCCATGACAACTATGCCACTCCATCTGCTGACAAAGATATGGTCAAAAGCTGTGGAACAGCTACTACATGGACCTTGAGAAGACTGCTGTTTCTCAAAGTCAAGAATACACTTTGATACACTTCATATATGTGAATAGAAATGCCAAAGATTCTGTGCTTGTCCTTATGAAAACATCAAATAAATAAAAGGGAGAATCTGCTGGAAGTGATTGGCTCTTGATCAAAGCAGCTCTAATTTTTAAAAAGGCCACATTAATGGCAGCTCTGTGGTAGAAGAGATGGTCTGGATTTAAAACAGGGAGCTAATGACATCAGCCTGGTCTTTATCCTCTCACACATTTAATGAAAGAGTCTGAGAGGCTTTACAGTGATGTAACATCAACACACACACACACAAACAGAAGAAGAAGAAGAAGAAGGAGCTATTAGCAGAAAAGAAGTCTGAGTGATGTGTTCACCTGAAGGTCTTTAGATGAAACCCTCTGCCCTCTTCTCCTTTGCTCCCTTTCTCCATTCAGTAAAGTGCTCAGCTGGTTCCTCCCTGGCCGCCTGCTCTGTAGGTGCCGCCTGGAAAACAGGAAACATTTATTTTTCTTTCTTTTTTAAGCTCACAAAGGTGAGACAACAAACGCTACAGAGGCAGATACACAGAAAGGAGCGATGGCGACACAATGTGAATAAGCCTAATTAAAAAACGGCCAAGTCAGCTGAATCACCCAGATCTCAATTACAGAGAGTCCGAGGATTAAGAAAGTGGATCGCCTCCTTTAGCTGATGAGGATTTTAAAGGGACAGTAACTGATCTGTGACCTCTATCTGCATCTAAAGTTGACTCGTAGGAACAGAGAGACACTTTCTTCCCCCCCGAATGTCCCTTCTCCTTTTAAAAAATACAGCCATGATCCAACAGAAACATTTAGGAAGATAATGACCCAGAAGTTGCTTGAGGATGAAGCTTTTTAGTCCCAGCAGATAAAATAGCTTGTGATGCTGGTCATCAACACTGTCCTCAAATTCAGATTTGATAACAAGCCGATGTTTTTTCTATTACTTACCCATCCAACAGTTCTACATTTTATTTAGGAAAACTCCATCTGCTGAGGAAGATCGTGTTATACGACTGAAACCTCCAGAACAGCTGAGAATTGGACCCTGTGGTGAAATTGTTTAGTCAACTACTGTTCCCAGGTCAAGCATGGACTTTCTATTTCAAGGCATGAAAGCCAAAAGAACAAACAAACTGGCCTGTAATTACATTTTAATTGGTAACACTTAAGATAAAACGTTATACAGTTGGTGGTTCGATCCCCAGCTCCTTCTTTCCACATGTCAAAGTGTCCTTGAGCAAGACACTGAACTCCATATTGCTGCAAGTGCAAAATAATGTAGAAAAACAAGTAACCACATACTACTACAGAAGAGAGTCAGTCCCCTCCACAGATGAGTTATGGTTGTTCTGTGCTTGATAAGGAAAAGAAAATCTCACTGAATGGCCCTTTAAACATAGACATAAAGAAGTATAGAACACCCCCCACCCCTTTAAATGTGTCCTTTAAAGTCTACCACCCAGATGATCAGCGATCTACTTAATAGAGCTGTCAGCGAGAGGATAAATCTAAACACAGTGTGGACGAGGCGATTTAAAGGTGTCACAGAGGGCGAGGTGTTTTATGGGGTGTGTGTGGTCTGGTGGAGAGGTGGGATTGAACATCGTGTCCAAAGATGCTGCAATCACAGCCAGACTAGAGCTCGTCAAGTCATCCTGTCAGATGCTCGCAAATCTGCTGCAGCCAGGGGAGGAATTTGACATTAATGTACACTAACAATTTCAGGTAACAGTGTAGTCAGTGCTGCAAGCTGCTGCAGCATTGTGCTTCCTCTAACAAGGATTACGAGGTCGCTTATGGTTTAACTGTAGTTCTGATATATATTTGAGCTTGAGAAAAAAATCACATATTCTTTGACTTTTTATTGTTATCTATATAGCACTTAAAATACATGATGAATATATGGTTAACAAGAACATAAAGTCTAGAGGCCACAGCGCTATGCTTTGAGCTAAATGCTAATGTTATCATGCTAACATGCTGATAATCATAACCCTTACATGTTAGCTAGCAGGTGTAGTGTTTATCCTGTTGACCAACATGTTAGCATGTTAACATTTGCTATTTAGCATTAAAGGCACAGGAAAATCAAAATTGGGAAATTGTAGCATAAGCTAGTGTTGACAGATGGTTATTTCACAGGTTAAACGTACATTTGGCAAATCTTTCACCACAAAACCTCCACTGAGATTATTTCAAATCAAGAAATAAGACTAAAAGTCTACAGAGCTCAGTGAGGGTCTACTTAAGCACAGTGTTGCTTTGAACTAAATGCTAGAATCAGTACGCCCATAATGACAATGCTAAATATAATGGTTAGCTGGTTTTCTGTTTATTAACACAGTATATTCACCATCTTAGTTCTGCATGTTAGCATGCTAACATTTGCTAATTATCACTAAGCACAGAGTACAGTTGAGGCTGATGGGAATATGTTTAGGTTTGCCGGCATAAACCAAAGTATTAGACACACCTGATGATGGCACCAAATAAAAGTGATCTTGTGATTGTATAGTAATCATTAATGATTGTTGTGCCAATCCATGTAGTAGATGTTGATACATACATACAAGTACATCCTCTAGTTGCCATGTATTTCTGCACAAAAATCCATCAAACAGTTGTTGAGATATTTCAGTCCGGCCCAAAGACCCATTATTAGATAAGCATCACTTAGAGCGGCGGTGGCATTGAGATAACGATGAGATAAATAATCACAAGAACACATAAAATACATGATAGATATACAGTTACCGTCAAGGTCACGATAATTCATGCCATTCATTGCAGCCTGTTGATGAATAATATGTCACCCCGAGGTGATGATGAGTTTGTCCATAAGGATTAGCCGAGGCGTGATGGACAGATGGGGCTGCAGCAGCGGCTGGAGCCTGTTCGAGGTAAAGCAAGAGTGGTGTGTCTGATTGAGGAATCGCAAGATATTTAGAGCTTTAAGTGTGACTAACAGGTTTGATTGCAGAGTACTTATGTTGGAACGAGCAGAGATGGAGATTATGTGAGACGGGGTAGAAGTAGAAGAGACTGTCATCCAGAGTCCTCCGTTCTTCAAAAGGCTGTGGGACTGTAATCACACCCCACGAAATGGACACTCCTCTGTTCAGGTTAAACTGCAAGAAAAAGGCCGGCATTGATATGGGTGTTCATTGACATGGTGAAGTTTACATGCACAAACAAAATGTAATGTAAAACCTCCAAGGCCACGGTGATTTCAGCATGAAAACACTGACTGACGTTTTCTGATATGGATCCTTATCGCAAAGATGTTTTAGCACATTTCACTGGATAATTAAAGCTGCACCAATCAATATGTTTTTATTAATAATAAATCAAATGACTATGTGTAATGTAAAAGTTGTGGCTCGTAGAAACAATAGTTATAGTCATAGTTATAGACTAGCTGGTGAATAAAATGTAGCATTTAGTGGCTAAAGAGCCAGATATTTTCCTCTAGAGTTGATTTTTGGAAATAAAAACATAACTAATAGGAAGTGATCAGAAACAGCGTTTAATGAATGCTAATGTTGCTCGGTGTCTGCTTGACATGTAAATAGGGAACTGTTTGCTAACAGATTAGCTAAAACAAAATCAATGACTGCAGCTTGAAGCCATGAGATGTAGACTTGGTTCAAGACTGTCTCAGAATACGTCACGCATTGGTCTTACACATTTCATCAAAACATCTCCAAAGTTTGTAGATAAAATATTTCAATGATTCTGGAGAAACAAAAAATGTTTCGACATGCAATAAAGTTTTCCTAAACTTGTAACCATAAGGAAATATTGTGCAAATTTAGGCAACATGTGCAGACATTTACTCACATTAATTTAAATGCAAGTTAGTGCTTCAGTAATTATATACATTTTAACTCAGCAGTCTTGTAAAATGTGGCACCTTTCAACCTTAATTTACAGAATTTAAGGATTTTCCCAAAAGATTCTGGCCGTCCATGTCCATCACTGTGTCTATTTTGATGCAGATTAAAAACTTGCAAACACTTCCTATAATCAGAATGATGTGGCTTTTGTGGATGTGAGCGCTCTCTGATTGCTTTCTAGTTGCTGTGAATGTCTTATTTAACACTAAATCGCGCTTTTATTGCACAGTTCTGGACAGCTGTTTTATGGGGACAAGCATCAGAGACCTCTCAGGCTCCATTACCTCCTGATTAAACCAACTGCGAGGAAGCCGGTTTAATGTTCATGTTGTTGCGAGGTTGCCGAGAAACATTCCTCTGCATCGCTGTTATTAAAACCTGTCAGAGTTGAACCTCTAATTACACCCGCAATTTGCTTGCACGAAGCAACACACATCACTAAATAATGATGTGTGTCTCTGAGGCAGCCTATAGCCTTGATTTCTGCAGTGTTTGCCAGAATTGAGGCTTTATACATGTTTCATGAGATCTGCCTGGTTCTCTTATGTTTCGCTGAGGCCGGAGAAAGAAACCGTGCAGCTTTGGAAGTCTGTTGGCATTTTCCAAAGCTGTGTTGCCCTTTAAATTGGTGGCATGATGATGGGATAGTGTCCAGTTGCCAGACAGAAAGAGAACGAAAGAAAGAGAGAGAGAGAGAGCGGTGAAGCTGATGGCGAGATAACGAGGTCTTTCCAGGAGCCTCAGCAGGATGTGGATGTGCTGAAGTTATAGGGCCTAATAACACTCCTAATCAGGTGCTAGTTATGGAGCAGCGGGAGGGCTAACAGCAGGGGATTTGGAAGGAAATGAGAGCTCTGAATGGCACGAGCAGAGGAAGAGAAGTGATTGGCAACTCCGAGCTTGACATCCCTGGTGTGTTGTTGAACAGTGTGGAGCGACATCGCCTGTGTGTATGAAAGACAAGAGAGTTATTCATCCGAGCGTGTGTGTGTTTCAGACCGGCTTAGTGGGAGTATCACTGATGCAAGTCGATGTGTTATTTTCCTCTCTGCAAAAGAAAATGTTCCCAATCTGCTGTTGTATTATCCTATTGTATTATGTATCCCCGAGGGAGCATCACTAAATAGCCGGATCTGCACGAGGGATCAGTGACAAATCCCCCAGCAGGGGAAAGTGATAATCTCAAGGAGCATAAGCTTGTCCCAGAGGAGGACAAAATACTCTGCCTCCCTGTCTTTTTCCTGCTGCCTTTTAACCCTGATGGGAAGACCAGAATAACACAAACCAACTTATTCTTCAAAGTTGTGGATCTGTTCTGCATATCAAAGGCTCCCACGATGGTGGATTTCATTGTCTCGGTTGTTAGAGAGAGTAGAATGGCTCATATTTATCCACACTTATAGAAATGCTTGAATTTCATCATCTACTCATATACACAAACTGTATGTGTTAAATTAGTACATTGTAAAAATGTAATTTTGATTGATTGGCTAAATAAAAATTTGTGTTCCTAAAATTGAATCCATCCCACCATCCAGACAGTTTTGGACTAACTCCACTCAATCCGTCACCGCTGGACTTGGTCCTGATTGATTCCTCGTATTAAGTAATTGCTAAAATCCTTCCAGTCAGACCAGTTTGCAGAATTTGAACGGGAAAGCCTCTATTATTTACAGCCCTAACAGCAGTACATTGAATATCTGGCTTTTTTGGCTACTGCTGTCATAAATGAATGCAGCTCTGTGTGTCTTCTTCAAGTAAATCACAGAGAACATTAAAAGCTGAATGTGTTCAATGCCTGTTTGAAGTGTGTGGTGGTCCCTTATCACTAGTATATCATCTTTTGGTGTTTTGTCAGGCAGTTAAATTCAATTTTAAAACTTCAGTGTTCCCATTTGATTACACTCTGGGAATCACGGTGGGAAGTGAACTCAGTGTTTTGTACCACGTCAGTCTCTGGCCCCATGTTACGATGATCCCAGTGAGTTTCACGCAGTGAGGTAAACGTCTTTTAAATCTGGGGAAATAGATCACTTATATATATCACTGTTATCAGTGTCTGCAGATGCCCTGAGTTAAGCCGTCAGAATCTGTCTGAGGAGAGAAAAAGCTGGATCTGTGAATCCCTAGTTTTTAACATGTAGCTCTAAAGGTTTTCACTCCTGATGTGCTAACTAAAAACCATCCATTATTATTATTATTATTATTATTATTATTATTATCAAGAAAACAATAATGAGTTTCCGCCACGGAATTGATGTTTTCTACCAGTTGGGGTTCAGTACCATTTTCATCTCTAAACTTTATATTTGCAAAACATCAAGACTACTCTTCCTTCTACATGAAAATAAAAACCAAATAATGCCAAGAATAATTAAAAGAGCTAAACTTGAGTCTCAGCATTGATCTTTAATCAGGGTGGACGATTTAAAATATCTACATATATATCTTTATCTAAACAGATGTTTTTCTGTGCAGCTGCAGTTTGTACAAATTCTACACAGGCTTCTGGAAATCGACAAAGGTTCAGCACCTCTGTTGGTAGAGACCGTCACGTCAAGCACAGCACTGAAGTCCTCCACGCCGCATTAAGATTTGATTACCCCGTCTGCCCAGGAGTAATGTAATTATTGTAACCGGGGTGGCGGAGTAGAGGTGGAGTCGAGGGGCTGATTGCAGCTCTGCCCTGCTGCCCTGACCTGCATCGCTCAAACCTGCGAGCTCAACGACGACTTCTCGTATAGCCTCAGTCAAACGGAAACTTCTGCAAAAGTTTCCCCCAATTCGGAGCTAAAAACAAGACTGAGCTTTGAGGCTCGCCTTGCTGTGATGGGATGTGACAAGCCGAATGGCAAATCAACTGTTGAATGGCTTTGTTGCTTCTTGATCCCTCGGGCCTTTCAATCTGAGCTCACAGTTAACAGATATCCTGGACATCAGAGCCAGTTCCAACGACCTTGCAGATTAAACGCTGCTGTTGTTGTCATTGTCTCGCTGCGACGGCTCCTTGAGTCACTTGGATATGAATTATAAATGCAAACAACTGCTTGCTTGTAAATAAATCATTACACTCTGTTAGACATGAATGAAGGCCTCTGAGTGTGTCAAGTCTCTCTTGTTCAGAAATTCAGTCACGCATCAGTCTTACACAGAAGATATTCTCATTTAATCTGCACGTAGCAGCAGTAACTCTGATTCTCTGTGGCTAGCGGATGCAAATGAACCTGTAGCTTTTCTGCAATCACATACAGTAAAAAAATGAAACTGAAGCAAAAACATCCAACAAACAACATCCTCCTCCTTCTCCATCTGTTTGTATATCTACTTAGTCCAGCGCGAGCTCCTGTCTCTCCCTGGCTTCATAATTACCAGATGAAGCAAGTTGAATTCCACTTAATTAGGACCTGAGGGCAAAGAGAGAGAGAACAACTTCACGCAATTAGTCTCAGCCAGAGGGCGACGAGAGGGCACTGTGTTTATAGGGGAAATGAAGGGGGGAGATGTGGTACATTAACAACAAGACGTCGTGTTTGTATGAACATGTTTACTGTGCCGGGAAAGACAATGCAGAGCACACCACATTAAGTAATTATACTACAAGAGCTCACTATTGAGAAGCTCCTCTTCGCTTCTAACGATCCCCATCACCGGCAGTCATTTTGTGTCTTTTTCAGGGGACACTTTGCAGGTTAATCATGACTCTAGGATGATGCTGCTGGTTCAAAACAGCAACTTGAGTGTAAGTTGGAGATGAAGAGAAGCTGTCTAAGTTCTTTCCAAAAACACATATTAGGCTTTACATATCTGTGATGCGTGTTACTTTATTCAAGTGGCGCTATTCTGGTGTCAGACATGTTTAAAACAGTATTAATATAATGTTTAATGGGGTAAAAACAACACTGATGACAGTGAACCTGCAAGGGTTTCCAATTCGACAGAAACTGGTGTTATTGAGAATGTGAGCAAGCAAGGATATTTTATTAACAGCTTAAAAAAAAGCTAATTTGTGCCAAGAAGCTGAACAGCTGACTCGACTGTATACTGTAGTTGTCATTTTATGAGTCAAAAACCCACTAAGTAATCCAGTTAATCCATCAATCTGCAAGTACAGTCCGTAAATATGCATTCCTCTCACATTATTCATATTTCTGCATTTTAATTCAGCAGCATGTCTGCTGGCTTGTTTCGGCTATTTCCATGTTGGCAGGAAAAATACTTTGCAAAACTCCCCGGTTCACGATGCATGGGGTTTCCAAGATGGAAGCTTTTAGTCTGTCGCCACCTGAGATAACAGATAATCCAAGGAAAAAGTCTGAATACTGTTTGAATAATAAGTGATATGTGGGAAGTGCTGGGAAGAAATATTGCAGCACTTAGCGCTTTGCACCAAAGGTGGAAACAAATGCATATATTTAACCTGAAACTTGTCTGTTATTACATTTGAAAAAGGGCGACCTGGTACATTAGTTATTTTGCTTTCTGTCTTGTCTTAAATAAACAGGAAGGGCAATAAAACAAGTAAGGGATAAAAAATGATTCCTCTCCTCCACTCTTGACACTATGAAAACAAATGAACGACCAGCAGACAGCAGCTACATCAAGCGTCTGTTTGATCCATTGGACTTTGCAGGTGTCGTCGTGTCCTCTGTTGCAACATGTCAATACGTCTCTCTCTCCCTCTCCCTTTGCCGCTGTAGCTTTCACATGTGCCCAAAGGAGGGGCAGGCTTAATAGATTTCCCATCGGGGGTTTATCTTCTTAATCACTGGGCTGGGATGGAGAAGACAGCCGGTTGACTTATTCTCCTCCTCCTGAGTTAGGCCCCAGGACAAGGACACGGCGACCCATTGGAAACTGTCTGCCTCGGATAAGCCCCGCGTGTGTCCGTGCGTTTGACGTGATGCTCATTTCAACATGTGTGAGTGTTTGAGTTAATGAGTGATGGTGTCTGCTGGTGTTGCGGAGACTTGACGCACAGGCCTGGGTCTTCATCATATATCACATTGTCCGGGAGGCCTGTTATGACACCTGGCTGTCATTGTCTGAGCGTGAGTGATGCTCAGATGCTCCTTGATTTATAGCAAAGACGCGTCCGTGAAGGTTGCACCACACGGCCCACTTTCTCTCTTTTGTGATGACGGTAGGAAGACACAACTTTGAGAAAGCTACTTCACCATTTTAGCAGACATTACAGAGCGACGCTGGGAGTGAAAAGTGGCTGATGTTGATTCTGTGCCGCGTCACTGCTTGTTTTTTGTTGGTATTTTCACTGTTCCTGTATCATTATTTATAAAAGAGATATGTTCACAAAGACATTCACACACAAAATTATCTAAAATTAACCAAAGGAGAGGAGGAGAGGTAGGAAGCTGAAAACCTCAAGGCAAGATAAAAATAATAACGGATGAAAGGCTACAACAAAATAAAAGACAAAGAAAGAGGAAGAAGAGAAAAAAAATATATATATAACAAATAATTTAACATATTTGCCACTGGAACAAGTGGCACCATCAGCCACACCTGTCTTCACTTCAAATTTACCGTCGGCCTGATGGATGAAACCTTTTCACTTCACTTGAATTTAACCTCCTTCCTTTATTCAGCCGACTGTTGGATCTCTGTGTACTGTATTCTGCTCTGGTTTATTGCCTGATCACATTTCAATCACATTTCCTCCCCAAAGAGCCACAAAAAACCTCAGGTCCATTAGATCTACACCACTTCTCCACAAATCTCCACCATCCCCCGCCCTTTCATCAGTCAATAACCCTCATACCGGACGAGGAAGCTGTTTGGAGACTGCAGCCTTTTAGCAACCATACAGACGTGACATCAGAATATATCTCTCCTGATTTGTCTGCGGCCTCTGAAGATTTATGCGCCGCATCGGGTCGACTAAAGGGAAACAGATGTTGCCGACGTTTACCTGATGAGATTACCTCTCGGACAGGATAAACAGAACTGAAATCCATTCAGGAACCGAGGCACGTGCACCCGCTGGTTTCCCTCCGAGGTGGACGCCTAATTACGCTGATCATCCCTCGACAATTACACCGGTGGTATTGAGCTGCTAATGAGGAGGTGCACCATGCTGTGTGGAAAACATGACTAACAATGTTAACATTGGAAAACATGTTGGCGGGAGGATTGAATCAAAGAAAGCTTAGTGAAAATTGGGGGCATAAAGAGAATACAAATGAGGTTTGAGCTGGAGGACATCAAAAAGCTCGCGGAGCGGCACAGCGAGGTTTGTTATTTGATAAAGTTAGCAAGGGGGAGTTAAGGAGTGACAGCTGTGGGAGTGTTTGCCTCCCAGTGGACTTACTTATGATGACGCCGGGGAAACAGCAGAGGAACAATATCCCACGCTGCACTCAGAGGAGGCTCCTTAGGTCTGAGTGAAGTGTGTGTGTGTGTGTGTGTGTGTGTGTGTGTGCGCGTGTGTGTGTTAACAGTTGCTTCTGCTCTGCAGTTTGTTTACAGTTTTTCGAAGGTCGCGGATCAGAGAACACGGACTGTGTGTGTGTGTGTGTGTGTGTGTGTGTGTGTGTGTGTGTGTGTGTGTGTGTGTGTGTGTGTGTAGAGGGGGGGTGTGTTGTTTCAG
>JAVQJD010094290.1:0-11561 GCA_036023655.1 Nannoperca australis | reverse complement strand
ATAACAAAGTTATCTCAGGACACTCAATCACATGGAGCCGGTCGAGACCAACTTCCACACAACATGTTTCCAATTCTGTCATGTTTCAAATGTCTGTTAGTTGTTCGCAGTTCCAACCGTATTTGTTATATACAGTCTACGGTTCCAGCAAAGATACATTTCCCCTCTTCATTTCAATAACTGTTCCAGGTTCAAAGAGGTCAAATTATTCAATATTTCACACAAAAAAAGCAAAGATTAAAGAAATGTCCAAAAATGTGATCACATTTTTGTGTAACAGAACTTTACTTTTTCTTCTTTCCTATCACATTAACATCTCAGGACCTTTCAGAATGATCTTGTTACAATCTGACATTTTACTTCAGGACCAGTACTTTGAGTAGTACTTGATAATATTTATGCCCTTTTACTTAAGTAGAATTTTGAATGATGGATCTGAAATCTCCATCTTCATTTGATACCTCAGTGTCTTGGGAAACCCCACCTCTTAAAGTCAATCTATCTCTCTCTTTCTCTCTCTCTCTCTCACACACTCACACACACACTCAAACATAGATGTGCCAGTCTTAAGAGGATTATTGCAAAGGAGAACACAAAGCAATTACTCTCGCTTATTATCGTCATACCTGTGCTTATCTCTGTACACACATATGCACATGCCCATATCAACATACACACACACAGACACTCACATACACACACATTCACAATACTGCAACAGGCTACACTCTGGAAAAACACTGTAGAACTGCTAGGATGCAGGAATATGATATTATTGTGCTTGGAACTGGACTTAAGGTAAGAAAACTAGTATTTATTGTAAATAAGTCTGCTACTGTATGAGGCACATAAGGACAATTACAAGTGCCCTTACACCTACTGTACGTCCACTCAAGCCCCCCATTAACTAATCAGTGTCTTTTGTTGTGGTGTCTTTAGTGCACCATGTAGGAAATGTGAAATGTATTGAGCAAATGTCTTTATTTTGTCATCATTTAATTCACACAAAAATATAGTTTGATTTTAGCACAACTATAACTTGTAGTGATGTTGTGGCAATTTTCCTGACTAAAAAGAGGATTAGTGTTATGACTGATAACTATGTTTTACCTACATTCACATTTTGTATAGTGAGAATTCAAAAACACAGTATTTTTCATTTGCTCCCTAAACTATTCTTCCTCTTGACTAGTCGATAGTATAAATGGTGGTTAAGTTGGTTCCTGAGGAAAAACAATCATGCTTTTACTGATCACTCACATGCAGATCTTCTGAGCTTGTCTTAGTATAAGGGATCTACAACAATTAAATGACATCATTGTGCTAGTCTCAATCAGATGCAGATGCACAGTGCTGTCCTGCACTTTACTGTCAACCCCCCTGTCTGTCTCAGGAATGTGTCCTTTCTGGTTTAATGTCTCAAAGTGGGAAAAGGGTTCTTCACCTTGACAGGAACCCTTACTATGGAGGGGAGAGTGCATCCATTTCTCCCCTTGAAGAGGTGTGTTCACACAAACACCACATGAGCAGATACACATTTCACAAAGCTGCTGCTGCATTCCTGATTTTTGGTATAAATATATTCAATATTTTTCTACATTTACAGCTCTACAAGAAGTTTAAGGTTCCAGGTCCTGCTAAGTCTATGGGCCATGGAAAAGAGTGGAACATTGACCTTATCCCCAAATTCTTTCTTGCCAATGGTGAGATCCTAGTGCTGTTTACCTGGACGTGTGATTTCTGCAACACGCGTTGTTTGCACTGTTTATAGTGCACATGTCATATTCTGTACCTTCTGCTGTATCCTTGCATTAGATCAGCTGGTGAAAATCTTGGTGCACACCGATGTTACTCGGTATCTGGACTTTAAACTTGTTGAAGGCAGCTATGTATACAAAGCAGGCAAAGTTCACAAAGTCCCCGGCACAGAGGAAGAGGCCCATGCTTCGGGTGATGAACAAAGTTGTTGCTATTCCAAAATATATTGCATACGTGCATATTAATAACTCCGTTTAATAACATTCAATAAAATATTTATGCTGCAGATCTGATGGGCATGTTCGACAAGAGAAGGTTCAGGAAGCTGCTGCTCTTTGCCCTGAACTTTGACGTGAGAAACCCTCGGACCTACCAGGACATGGATCCTAACAAGACGACCACACGGGACCTGTTCTGCCGCTTTGACCTGGGACTAGATGTTATAGAGTTCACAGGTCACGCCATAGCCTTACACGGCAGCGAGAGGTCAGTCGCAGGAACTTGGGCCTACAAAAACCAGAAATGATGACAGCTGATCCCTTTAAGTTAAAACCTGCCTGTTCTCCTTTACTGCCTCCCGGTGACCCTGTAGTTACCTGGACCAGCCGTGTTTGGAAACCATCAGACGGATCAGGCTGTACTCTGAGTCTCTGTCCCGCCCCAACACCAGCCCATACCTCTACCCTGTGTACGGACTGGGCGAAATACCACAGGGATTTGCCAGGTTACAAAATAGTTACTCAGATTTCTCCCTGACTACTTTAAGAACACAGCTATCATGATATTGATCAGTGTCAGAAGATGGCCGTCTAGATGTTGTATTCATTGTTTAGTGATAGAGACAGAGACAGAGAATGGACCATGTTCGGTTCACATTATCCAACCTTTGTGTTTCAGACTGAGTGCAGAGTACGGAGGAACTTTCCTGTTGAACAGAGCCGTCGATGAGATTGTGATGGACAACGGCAAAGTGACAGCTGTGAAATCTGAGGGGAAGGCAAGTGTGGGCCTTTTTAGTTAGAGGAAGGGTAGAGACGTTTCAAAGACGTTGAGATGTTTGGAGAAAATGTAGCAGTAGCATAGTTGTGCACTCAGTGATTTTGTCTTTCTATCTCTTTAACAGCTGTTCCACTGTAAGCAGCTCATCTGCGACCCCAGCTACGTTCCTAATCAAGTTAGGAAAGTGGGGCGTGTCATAAGAGTCATCTGTTTATTAAATCATCCGGTTAAAAACACCCACGAGGCCAACTCCTGTCAAATCATCATCCCTCAAACACAACTTAACAGGAAATCAGGTATTTTGTCTGTTTTTTTCCCCCTGTCAAAGCGTGAAAAAGAAACCAAAGTTGTTGTGGTGATCACTTCACTATTACCTTATTAACATACGTATGTGTGGCAGTCCACAGATTGTAAAGAAGTTATTTTGGTTGAATTACGTCTATAAAAAGTTGATCACACTGACTTATAATTATTAGAAAAGCACTTTTCTTTTGTCCATGCAGACATTTACATATCTGTAGTGTCCTACGCCCACAATGTGGCCTCAGACGGGGTCTACATCGCCACAGTGACCACGACTGCAGAGACCAGCAACCCAGAGAAAGAAGTTCAGCCTGGGCTGGAGCTTCTCGAGCCAATCATGCAGAAGTTAGTGACACGTTTAAGTCTTTAATTTGACTGTTTGTAAAATTGCATTTTAAACAACATGTGATGGATGCTATTTAATGTCACCACCTTGAATCTAGATTTGTTTCGGTCAGACACCTGCTGGTTCCCAATGACGACGGAAAGAAGAGTCAGGTAATGTGGAGCTCCCTCCAAAGGATTTTCTATATAGAATAAAATGGGGTGAAGTGGCTCCAGTGACAGATTTCTCCCGTCTCCTGCCTCCACTAGATTTTTGTGTCCCGCTCGTATGACGCAACAAACCACTTTCAGACTGAATGTGAGGACATCAAAAACATGTATCACCGGATCACAGGAGCAGAGCTCCGCTTCGGAGGATCACAGAGACACCAGTCTTTCAACTCTGATGAGGACTGAAACCGACGTTCAGCATTAGGACCAAATAATTAAACAGCTGGGAGGCCATAATGACATAATGGATGATTATACGACTGCACAGCTGTAACGCAGAGGCCGTCATGTAGCATGTAGTGAACTGTTAAGAGTACTATGTAAACGTTAGATGTGTTTTTTGTCCTCTAATTTGTTGGCTATAATTTCTTCCTTTTGTGAAATTCTGTAAAACGTGATGTTGCTGAGTGAAACGTTTTTTTTGCTTTTGTCAACCCTGCATTTGCATTGTTTCGGTATGATACAAAGTAATACTGTAAGTTCTTAGGTTTTATTGTTTATGCCACCAAAGAAAAGTCTTGAGCACATCAAAATTCCTCTTATTTGCCTCATCAATCTAATTAACTCTTTAGTGAGTAAATGTATAATTTATACAGATGTGTAAACATGACATAACTGGTGCCAGTTTGATTGGAAATGTTCTTGATTCGTTTTTTTTTCCCTTTAAGAACCAATCAGTGCCACAATTTCTCAGCAGCAGCAGGTGAAAGTAATCATGCACCAACCTGCATGTAAACGGCAGGGATTTAAAGATTCAGACTGCTGCTGGGCCTGTGGCACAGAGGCAGATGATTAGAGATGGTGTGCAGAGGATTTGTGGATACTCTTATCTATGGAGCTTATGTGTGAGAAGGACAAAGCCACGGAATGATGTCATGTGCTGCACACAGGCAGCTTGTTTGGTGGCAGCGCTGCTGGAGGCAGAGGGCCGACAGACGTACAGAGTAAAGAGGCTTATCCAAATGAAGGGCAGGCCCCGCAGACACCTCGGGTAGGGGGCTAGAACATATTCACACACAAGGAAGTCTTACTTTTTAACATACAGATCCATTTTATCTGCTGCACAGACAATAAATATTCCATGTAGGTGTTATACATGTATGCTCTGCATGAAAACATATTAAATTCACACTTGAGTTATTGTTTGTTGCATGTAAAACTTTTAAATATATATTTCATACACATAACAGTATTTCTACACAAGAATACTGTTAGACTTTATTACAGTCCAATTCCTCATCATGGGTGGTGACTACACTTGACTACATTCACCTGAGCAGTTGATCGCACTTCACGAAGCACTCAAGCACACTCACCTCTACACCTACATTTCAAAGCAACTGTCAGAACATTTGAACACCAAACAGCAAATGCCGACTGCCTGAAATGGTGACAGCAAACCCAACTTCACCAGTACATGAAACCATTCATCTCAAATCGGAGCCAGCTCCCTGCTCAATGGCTTCTTTTAACACCTTAATCTCTAAAAGATTATAGTTGTAACCAAATATAGTGATAGATTCTTCAGAGCTGGATGACACTGAGATTGTTCTTTTGGAAGATTTGTGCAGAAGTAAAAAAAAAAAAAAAAAAAAAACTCCCACAGGCCTGCGATCATCCATAAACCTCTGACCTCCATATGCAGAAATGGGTCCTGCTTTCTGTTGCCATAACAACACTTATTCTTGTGTCACTTCCAGTGCCGTGCTGATGGGCGGAGGGATCAGGCCAGCAGCCGCCACTCTTCGCTCACTAGTCAGGAAGTTGAAGGTCGCACATGCATTTGGCTGCAAAACAGCAGAGATGAAAAAGAAGGACAGAAAGGTCAATCAGAACAGCTGAATAAGTTTTACAGCATTGTTGTTGAGAAAATCAGAAAGTCTTTGTTGAAGTAAATAACACTTTACTACACTGAGACACAGGGCATACATTGGGAAAAGCAAACTTATTAATATAGCACATTTCATACCTAAAGTACTTTACAGAGTACACAGGCAAAAGCACAAGAAATAAATGATGAAAACTAAAAGCAAGCAAAAGCAGAATATAAACAATAAGAGCAAACAGAGAAAATTAGTAAAGTATTACTTTACCGTGTCTTGCACCTCTACAGCAATGCCTTTACTCCTGAGTAGAGCAAGAACCGAGGGATTAAGTCGTTCAAGCCGTGCGCCTGTGCCCAGCACAAGAATCTCTGCATAAACGACAGCAAAAATAAATCAAATGACTCGCATCAGGGAATGTTTTCACTTAAATCCACCATATATGAACCCAGATAAGTGACAAAATGAAAGACAAACCTGAAGAACAACATGAAATGACGAAATGAATGCAGATGCTTCCATACAAGACACAAGGGGTCACTGAATGAGTGGAAATGTTTTGGAAGAACGATGTGGAGCTCAGAGGCTTTAAGAATTCCCACGAAGAAGCAACGAAGCTGTTCTGGTGGCTTGTGGTGGTCACACACTTTATGTTGTTCTTTTCTTTTAATTTGTCACCCATCTGTACGTCAGTGTGCTTTTATTTCTTTACCTATTCTTGGTTCAAGCATGTGGAAAAGTGAGACACTTTCTTCGGTGATGTCTTTATGACTGTCAACCTGCAGAGAGAGAGAGATTTAAAATAACAAAAAAACACACAAAGAAGTGTAATACAAAGCAGTACATGAGGCAACAAACTAAGAGCTATGAAGGCAGCTTGGATATTGATCTCACATTCCACTGGAGGATAGCAGGAGGCAGCACAGCGCAGGGCCCAAACACCTTGTTGCCGTCAATGTTGAATCCTTGGGAACTGTAGGAGTGGATCATGATCCCACTGTCCGGCTCCTTCTGCATGACGGACACCGTGGTACGCTGGTACATTTCATCATCACTGGGACCCAATCGATGTGCACGAGACAGAAATGGGCTGGAACAAAAGACAGGTAAACTAAGTTCAAACCAACACCATGTAAAGTACATGAGACCGGCCTTTTTGTGTTATTTATTGTAAGTATTAATTTTGCAAGGAGTGCTTGTGGCCTGAAAAACTGATGGCACGAAAACCGCCACTGTCTGTCTTGTCTCTGTACGTTCTCCTTCACTTGACATTTCATAAAAAAAATAAAAACAGGCTGCCCTGCAAAGCTGTTGCCATGCGGCCCAGTTTAAAAGCCAAAAATCTAATGCCAAGCTACCGACAGCCAAAAGCTTTAGGCCTGTTTCTGAAGAAAAAAGAGGCAACTGACACACAAACATGTCTGCTTGTTTGCTGCACATTTTAATTTTATTGAATCACTGCACTTTCTAGTCAACTGCTGTCTCGTCAGCTGGTTTTTAAAGTGGCACAGCAGAGGACACCTGAGGTGACCTGGCCTGAAGACATTGTGAATGTAACGGCTGACTCCACCAGGTGGAGCCAGAGATGGTATCTGAGGTGCCATCAGGCTTAGAGCTGGTTCCTAATGGGAATCGTGAAGTATATATAATAGTTATAATGAAGTTATAAACTATTCTTTCCTGCCACAATATTTCTTTATTCCCGGTTGCAATGTTTTGATCAGGCACTTATAATCTGCTACAGGCAACCATATATTGTCATCGCAAAACAATATAGTAAATATCAATCACAGGTGTCAACATTTAAAGACAAATAGTCAGTCTGAACCCTAAAGAATAAGACAAAAAAGAGTTCTTTTTACAGGAAGTTATATTTTAGTTATGTTATTTTTTTGTCATGTTGACACATGTGATTGATACTTAATTCAGTTTTCTGAAGATACACATATGGTGACATTGGGCTACAGCCATTGGCTTCACTATTTTACAGGTCGTTTTCTAGACCTACTGATTCGCTGATTAATCACAAAAGTAATAATCGAGTGATTAATCGATAATGAAAATGAGGGTTAGATGCAGCTCTAGCCCTCATTCCAGCTGTGCTAGTCAACAAACAGGACCCCTCAGTCAAGAGGCGAGTTTGTACCATCCCATGATTTAATATGACCTACAGTGTAAATCCAGTCAGAACATGACTGTGATAGTGATTGTAATTTTTTTTTTTCTGAGAATAACGCTGTCCAAATACGTCTCAAACCCACCATTACCTCTGTTGCTTTAAACTAACTTGTAGGCATCTCAAACTATGTTAATATTAGGCATTCCATAATAACATGACTTTTTAATGTCCTCTTCTACCAGGCTCCACACGGGAAAGTCAGAATTAGAGACAGTTGCCTAATCTGAGTTTAATTCTTCCCCTTAAATTAATCACAAGCCTTAAATAAAAAACCACCATACCTTGAGAAAGCGGGTACTGCCCTGAAGGAGAAGAGAAACCTCTGTGTTGATCTTTGAAGGAGGAATCTTGCACACACCACACTGGCCATGTTGACGAGCATTCCACCCGGCGACAGACAGGGGGACAGGATTCTGTGTAACACCCGCCGCCTGTTTCCGGTGTTGTGTAACGCAAAATCGAACAATTTGTTTTTCGAGTTCAACAAGCTTTGTAAGGTGGTTGTTTTATGTTATGTTTGTTGATGAAAAAAAACACATTTGTATTCCTCATATTATACCGTGTTGAACAAAAAGCAACTAAATTGATCTGATTTCACCAGCTAAATGCTAAGCTACTAGAGAAACTGATGCACTAGCTAACTTAGCTAACGTTCCACGTGTCAACTAAAAGAACTGTTCCCTGTGAGCCTCCACATATCGAGTTAATCTACAAGACAATAAAACTGCAATTTAAAGGTTATTTTTAAAACTGCACTTGCTAAAGGCTCATACTTGCAGATTTTAAGATCAACGGTTGTATCCTGTATTTCTCATTAAACCCAAAGAAGTGCAATCCTTGCTATGAACATCTTCTCAGTTTGGACATCACAGTAATTTATGTGTTGTGAAAAAAAATTAATCTGTTGAACATTTTTTTTTAAAGTTTATTTGCAAATTCTGGAGAGACTCGTTGTCATACAAAGGTCCACCTGATTTTCCAGAAGAGGTGACATTTGGATTATGAGGAAAATGTTAAATCCCTGTGTTGACAATTGATTAATAAGGGACTGATATTAAATCTTGATTAAAAAAATGTACTCAACAGTTACCAAAGAATTCAAAGCACCCATATGCAAATAATTACACAGTTTCTTAGATTTGCTAGTAATTAAACAGGACATCGTACAAATCAAATGTGTCTTTAAAAATCTTTTTCAGGAATGCATGATTATTTTATTAAATCATGACGATGACATGCTGTACTGCACTTATTTCAGGATCAATGGTCGAGCGTCGGCTCTGCTCTGCCTTTGATTAAAATGCCTGGGGGGCGTGTTCATGGAGCAACAGCGCCCCCTGCGGTGTTTACTGGCAACAGTTGCAGGTCAGATGATCCGAGCTACATTGTAAATAGACAGCAGCGATCCGCCGTGGCCATGCCTTCATATCCTCTTTAAATCACCACCAACACAGCGGATATTTCCACTCGGAGACGCCCTCTCTTCCGACACCGGTTCTCTAGCGGCTTCTGGTCATTTCGGCGCGTTAAAGTGTCGTTAAAGTATGTACCGGTCTCTGTACGCCTTCCGATCCGCGGAGCCCAACTCGCTGCACTTCGCGGCCGGAGAAAGCTTCCTAATCCTGGAGAGAAGCAACACACACTGGTGGTTGGGGTCCCGCTGCAGCTCGGGGGAAACCGGCTACATCCCAGCTTCATACATCGAAAAAATACAGGTAAACACCACTTTCTAGCTCGGGTGTGTTTTCTCTTTCTTTTTTCTTTTTTGTCTCAATGAATACAAGCGGTGACCATGTCGCATCCTGACGTGAAGTGAAATCTAGTCAATGCGTAGTAACGCTGCTTGGATCGAGAGAGGCAGATCCCATGTAACTGCTCTTAATGCACCGCAGTGCCGGCCACGTTAAAGCTGATGTTGTCAGGAAGAAAAATGCATGCGTGCAGAAGAACCCATACATTATTGGAAGGGTTGCGTTATGTGGGGGACATGGCCTTCTGCACTGCAGCTGCTCACTGCGACAGAGAGGAGGCAAAGGACAGGACAGGAAAGGAGTCAGGAAAGGATGCGATAAGACAGGATAGGATGATACAGTACAGGATGAGGCAGGACACGTCCAAAAGGAAAAGGCCACCAAGACAGACAGAAAAGAAAGACATTGTTTCGGCTCAGAGTAAAATTATTATCTCTATTTTCTCATCAAGAATCATTCTCAACTATCCTTGATATTGTTTAATAAGTAGCTGCTCCCTTGCACACTCCCAGGCCACACCCACGTGTGATCTAGAGTGAGGAGGCTCTTTTTCCCAATGATCCAGACTTACAGTGAACCAGTCACAGCATGCATTTTGTAAAATCATAGGCTCAAGCACTGGTAGGGTAGGAATGCTCCCTGCTGCTGTTAATGACACTGGCTGTTGGGGTTTAATGAGCCTGACTGTGAGGCCTCACTGAGCACATGCGACACTGGTTAAAAGGCTGTTTTTGTTAGATAACTGCCCTAGTTTGTTCCTGGACGGAGTCACAAATGTCCCCGAGTCACAATCCGGCTCTGTTTTGTTTTAAAGTTTAATAATTGTGTTAATGAATATTTTATTTGTTCATCTCCTCCTCCCCCGCAGGCTCCAGAGCAGGATGAGGTCTTGCAGTCTATTGACAGAGCGATTGAAGGAATCCACAACGTGGCCTTAAAAAACAGAGGCAAATACAATCTGGAGCAGAGAGATGTTCTACAGTGAGTCAAAATGCACATCATAACCTTTTGATAATATTGATTCTGACAGGTTCTGTTGTCTGTATATGAAGCCCTATTGTCCTCCTTTGCAGGAAGTTGATCCATCACAGAAAGGAGACTCTTGCGCGACGAAGTTCCTCGTCCTCCGCTCACAAACAAGGCATCCCATCTTCCAGCAGTGAAATATCACTCAGCCAGACTCCTCCTCCACCCAATGGCCTTAACCGAGACTACGGACGTCAGGGGAGCATGCCGTTATCAGGAAGCATGGACAATATGCAGAGAGAGCAGGGCTTTTACCAGGTAACACACTCAAGCAGTACCAACACTTTAAAATGTTTTATTTGAATCAAATATACAGGATTCAGAGGTTAAACATTCTTTGATGCTTCAACATTTTCAGGCGTACAAAGAAAATCAAAGCATCTTAAAAACCCATTTACTTTCTTTGGCTTTTACATTTTGGGTTATTTTATTTATATATTTTCATCTCTGCCTTTTCTTCCTCTTTCCCCATTCTTTTCCTGTAAAGCACACTTTGCTTGTCTTGTTTGCAATTGAAACTCGCTGATGTTTGTGAACATGTTCCATTAATATCCCACCTCACAGATATTTGCAATCGAGTTCATCAGAAAACCTTCCATCCGTGTACGCTGTCACAAACACAGCCCAGTGTAGGATTGAATTCTGCCTTCACAATAAAAAACAATATCAGGAGATGCTGCAGAATAGATCACGACAGATATTAAACCATCCTGGCATCAACAATATGCTCACGTTGTGCAGTACAGAACTATACACACACACACAATACGCCCCGACGTGACCCTGTATATAGTCAGTTTCACCTCCAGCTTCCCCTCCTGCAGGTGCCTCCTCAGCCTCGACGTGCGGCTCCGATCACCCCACCTCCGCCTGAGAAACTGAGAAACAGTCGGCGTCCAGGTCAGAACTCAGAGCAGCGGCGTAGTTCACATTTTACTACTCGATATTCACAGCATTACTTAAAAGTTTATTACAGACTCACAGGTAACAGCGCGGCGTTTCTGCTGCTGCTTTTAGCTGCAGCCCTGTACTTCACAAACACTATTCTTAGTCAGGTCGTTCCTGTTCACTCTGCTTTCTGTAACTGGAGCCCTCTCTCTCTCTCTCTCTCTCTCTCTCTCTCTCTCTCTCTCTCTCTCTCTCTCTCTCTCTCTCTGTCTAGCTCTC
>JAVQJD010094284.1:0-12342 GCA_036023655.1 Nannoperca australis | reverse complement strand
ACACCTCTACACCCTCTATTTTCTACAGTTTATTATTCTTTTTTCAATAACTTTATTGAGCAGTGTAACTGTATCAAAAAGCAATTTCCCTTCTGGGATTAATAAAGTATTTCTGATTCAGATTCAGATTATGATTATGATCCAGTTTTGTCAATAGCTTTCTTGTTTTTTGTATTTTTTGCATTATACCCCTACAAATAACAAATATAAGGGTTGAGGTTAAGAATGTGATTGTGATGGTTTAAGTTAGAGACTAGGGAATGCACTGTATCTATGAGGTTCTATACTACAAACGTGTGTGTGTGCAGTATGCATGAATGTAGGAGATACAACACAGCATTTGAACAAGCACTCGCATGTGTTTTGTGACCCAAATGAAGATGGAAGGAGGAATCCAGACGAGGGGAGGTGGAGGGAGAGAGGGAGGGAGGAGGAGAGAAAGGAAAAGGACCCCTATGGGCTTACCAAACAGCCCAGGAATGCGGTGGTAAAAATGAGTTGGGCTCTCTGGCACAAGATGGCCCGTGTGACTGGATTTAGATGATGGCCATGACAAAGACTCCTTTCTTACTGACTTTAATAACTACAATGCGCTGCGGAGCCACATACAAGCAACCACTTGTTACAGAAAACACAGATACACTGACATGCACACACATAAGGAACACACCTTTAGTGCTCAATGGAAATACACTTTTCCTTTTTCTATGTGTAAAGGTGACACTGCCTTTAGGATACAATGTCAATACACGAGATGGTTTTATATTTCTTAGCCTATGAGGCATGTGCACTGTATGCACTGTTGCATGCAAAGCATCCATCAAAACCTCATGTCAGACTAAGTCATTAAACCGTATGGGACATTTTAAAAATACAAAAAATATATTTAATTTTTTATTTAATATATCACAGATCACATCGAACTTCATATATGGGAAATGTATATCAAATATGATGATTGCTTTCTTTTCTTTGGCCATATGACAAATTAGTGTGTCTTGCTGTGATACCGATATCGACATAAAGTGCATGCAATGTGAATTCAATAGTTAGTTTACCTTTAAATATAAAATTGACCTCTTAGATAATGTCATTTGAATGCTTTGGTATTGTAATCTGTATCGTTTCACAGCCTTTATAAACAACTTAATCTCGGTGTTTGTTTGTGTTGTGCTTACAGATTAGCCATTTATTGTTACCGTAGAAAATCTTGCATTATAAAGATTTAACTTTTTGCTACTGTAGTTGTCTGCTGCTCTGATTATGTTCAATAGATAATTTTTTTAAATGATAATGCTGTATGGGTTGCCATTTTATCAACAGTAAAACCTAAAGAAAATTAAGCTGGGTGTCTCTATTGGCCAAATAATACTAAGATTACAAAATGCACAGGAAGCTCTCAATGTGTGGACTGTATTGCCCTGAATGTATTGCTCAAATGTCCGTCCCTTTCCACTTGCATTGCTTCTCAGTGTAACATACCATTTCTACATTGTACACTAAAGTCCCCCATCCCAACCCCAGCCACCACCACCACACCCACCCCACCTAGCTATCCCATATCCCCCACCCTGTCTTGCCACTCCACATCTGGACAGTGGTTTCCGGTGCATTCCGCGGGGTCCCATGTCTCTCAATCGCTCTATTCACATCCCCTCACCGCCCTGCGTGACATGCACCTTACATATGTGTGAGAAAAAAAAATCCCAGCCCTCCAAATGTTATTCCATGTTTGGCCCTGTTTTAAAAAGAAAGATCTGAAAGTCTCAGCAGCTGGCCACCTAATACACAGTGTACAGAGCTGCCAAAAGTAGGTTAAAAAAGTTGGCCTGCTCCCTTATGTGTCCCATCTGGACTTGAAGTAAAGTAATACTATTCACTCTTCAAAAAGTTCCTACCTGGATCTGTTACAGCTGATTCTGGTGGAGCAGCTGTGAGAGCCTCGGGGCTTTCAGATTTTAAAGCGTTTCTTATTTGAAAAATATGACTATGCAGTGATCTTCGAAAAAGTCCTCTGTTCAGAGAAGCTCTCAGATCTGAACATGTTGATACTCAAGGCGTTCCATTAGAACTTTGTTCTCCTGTGTGAAGGTTTACTGAAACAATATTTCAGTAGTCTTTCATTTCCCTCAGGCAGAGATTCAAACTTGAAAGAATTTGCATAAAAAAGGCAAGAAAAAAGATGAAGCTGTTGTCTTTGTCTCAGATAGTATTGTGAAGGACATGATGTTGTTACTCTACAATTTAAAAGACTTACTTAAGTAACAGACATAAGAAGTGTATTCCTATCTACATCTGTCTTTAACTCAGACCATAATATTGAAATACAATACAAACAACAAGAAACACCTTTGTAATTAATTATTTAATCGATTTATTGGCCTTAACATGCCTAAATCTCACTTTGCAGTAACCCTAGTATCATCAGCTCTGGACATTTTTCTCCTGCTGCCCATTTCAGACAATGAGATCACATGCTTGGTGACTTTTGCCAGAATTGTTCCTTTGCTGGAGATGAACCATTTCCCATCTCCATCTGATCATTTTTCACCTCTGCCACCAGTTCAGGTGTTACTCTAAACAATAGTCATCTTGTCCAAACTGTCACCCTCCGCATTCCTAAACCCGTGTAATCCCAGCTCCGCTACATCATAGTGTTACCACAGATGACATATCTCCAGCGAACACAGTGCGCTCTTTGTTCCCCCTATGTTTGGTTTCCCTTCTTAAAAACACGGGATAGCCTAGTATAGACACAGATGCTGGTGAACGACACGGAGTGGGATTCATTAGGAATTTGAGTCACAGACAGGTGTACTGCTTTGAGACTGATACCCAGCACCTGCTGAGCAGAACCTTATCAGTTCATCAGGGCTTCAGTGTGAAAATATTTCAATGAAATCAAGTTTGCGTGCAAGATAATTCATAGTTTGGTCACATAATAAAATAATCCATGCAACAAAGACAGACATAGATGATTGAAGCACATTCTACAGGGTGTGGTCTAGTATCTGCAGGTTATTGAGTCCACAGATGTAGCAAAGTGCTGTAAATCCCTCCAACAAAGGAATGCTTTGTCTAGTGAATAAGAGACAACCCATCTTGAGCAAATACGCCGTAGACCTCTGAGGCTGAACATCTAAGATGCACATGAGTTAGGAGCCTTGTTTCATATTTTCGATGTCTTGTTGATAAGAGGCGTGTGAACCGATGAGGTTCATATTCTCAATAAATAGTGTATGACCACGGTTTGACCAGTAGGTGGCATCACCACACAGCAGAGGGGGGCATACGCTTGTATACACAGGACAGACACATACACACACAGAGAAGGGTTTTACAGTAAGTGGTCATATAGAAATGATGCGTCTTGACTGTGAGCTCTGCTGATGGGTTACATATGAAAGATTCCCTTTTGTACCATCCTGTATATTTTCTTACATACAGTTTTAAAGCATCAGTGTAACTGTCTTTATCTGGGATTACATTAACATTAACATTTTTATTGGTTGCAATGAAGAAGGAATTAAACTATATCAGGGCCATAACACTGTAACAAAATTGTTTCACTGTGCAGCATTATTGTGTCTCTGGTGCCATCAAACATTGCAGCTAACAGATAGCCGACCGGAAAAATATGTAACAGCCCTTTCACTGTGGCCTATCACTGTGTCTGCACTGAATCTCTCAGGTGTCCTTATCTACGCCTCTTCAGTCATACAACTTTGATCTCACTTTACAGTCTACCGTCCCTCTCTTAGATGCTGCTCTGAGGATTTCTTCAGTGCAGTGTCATCAGAGCCACGGTGCCGTTGCACTCTGACACATCACCCCTGGCCGTGTGAGCACTGAAGCCCCCCTGCCAGCATCCTGCTTCATTCATGAGCGTTTACTGCTTCCAGACCATTCGTCATAACAACACAGCCTCGGTTCCTCTGAAAGGCACAGTAACCACTGCTTGTATCTGCAGGTAGGAGAGGCTTCAGAAAGATACAGGCTCTCTCAATGCTACATGTATAGTTTAGACAATGCATGAGGGTCTGATCCAAAATCACATGTGAATGAACAAATATGAGTGGGCAGAAGATTTCTTTAATATACACACTGAATAGTGCCCCCTGCTGTGCTCTTCTATTGAAAATGTATTACTTGCTGCATCAGAACACATTTTTGCTAGTCTTGCACCTACCTTACAAATGTTATTGTACTGTATATTAATGTCATCTTTTCGTCAACCTATAATAACTTCAAAGCCATAGTCAGTTACTCGTTCCCTCATAACCTCACCTTGTTCTCCACTTACACTCCACCTCTGCACTGACTGCAAAGCACCACCATTGCCAGGGGCCATCTGTGCCCCTCTGCCTCAGATTTGCCTGCCAAGCCCCAAATCATCAATTTACTCTGTCATTTTTCTCACTGCATATTTGTCCAGTCCCTGCTCAGAGACAGAATGTGACTTCAGGACAAAAGTAAGGAGGGTGTCTAAATCACTCAACCTAAAATTTCCTTTTGGTTGAATGAAAAGCAATTTAGACTGAGATGCCCTGCAGGCTGCAGATGGAGGTGTGTGAGAAATCATCCCACGCTCACAGGGGCTTCACCAGATCAGTAGGAGATCACAGACATCCACATAGCCTCGTGAAAAAATACCACCAGCTTCCTTTGATGCTGTACCAGAGCTTATAAAAACAGAGGGGGAACACTTTGTTGCTAATCTCTCAGAACAGACTGTGAGCTCTGCATTCCCCCAGATTGAACAGATCTCCCAGACAGATCTATGGGGCTCTCAGAGCTGTCTGTTAGAAGAAAAGATCACTGCTGAAATTGACTGAAAAGTGTTTGTATCTGGATATGACTAGAGATGATGTGCTTATCATGACTTCCTCTTGCTGATAGAGGCAGTATGTGGGGAACGTTTGTTGGGTCACAACTATTTATTTGCTGGTTTATCGATGGACATCTCAAGCACCGGGTTGTAGATGGTAGAGTAAATGCACATATTGGCAATTTAATGGAAGTGTTGTTGTTGTGTGGGCGTTAATCACACATCACTGCATGTGCAGCCAAACCACATTGATGGCCCATCACTTCTGACGTCATCAAAGTGTGCTCCTCAACACAATCTGTGGAAGAATCTATTAAATATGAGGAGGACTGAAGGGAGTCCTTGTCTGTCGACTTCTGAATGACGCACTGAAGTTAACAAATTGTGGTCTTCTCAAGATCAGCTTTCATACAGTATAAACATACAGTGCTTGTGATTGCGCATGACAATCTATGTGAGAGAAAGCTGCATTTTTTAAGCAGTAGTTTCTATATTCATTTATTAACCACACTGAACTCACAAAATTGAACAAAAGTAAACTATTTAAGAAGGAGCACCCATCAACAAGATGTGATTGATGCAGGCTTGTGTCTCTGAGGATTGATCCAAGTAACTATCCTGAAGCCAAAACCACCACCTGCCTTTCTCCTTCTAATTCTTCTTCTAAGTCTCCTTTTTGTTTCATTGATCTTCACAACAGAGCCTGGAACAGCAAGTGAGCTATCAATTCTTTCAAAATTACTCAGCTTACATTTCTTTGTTCATTTTGCAGACTTCGTTTTCCAGTACTTCAATCATCGGGTTCAATGAAACACAAAAGCTAAGGACTGCAGTCAGTAAAGACGGGACTTCACAAAATAGCAAGGCAGCTGCAAAACTTTACTGCAACTTCACGGCAGTAGAGTCTCTTCTGGCTTCATCGGGTGTTCCTAAAAGGAGTTTGCATTTTTGTATGGACAAGCAAGTCAGGGAGAAAACTATTTCTCATAGTTGTGAATGTAAGTGTGAACTTGGTTGTCTGTGTATATGCGCTAGCACTTTGATAGCCTGGCAAACTGTCCAGGGCTCCATCTCTTCTCGACCCTGAGCATGATAAGGAGGTACAGACAATGTGTTGATCAAAATGCAAGTTTTCAATGATTTTTTACCCATGTTCCTGGTAATGGCAACAGCAATGTCGGTCAACCACTTTGGTCCAGACTGAAATATCTCAACAACTCCTGGATGGATTGCCATGAAATTGTGTACAGACATTCATGGTGCCCAGATGATGAATCCTACTGACTCTGGTGATCCCCTAACTAGTGCCATGATCAGGTCTTTATCTGATACTTTCTGACTAAAGACTCGTGTAAATTCTCATCACCATCAGTTATACTTTGTCAGTAGTACTAATTTGCAAAGGTTAGCATTCTAACACACTAAACTATGACGGTTAAGCTGGTAAGCAGTATACCTGCTAAACATCAGCATGTTAGCATTGTCACTGTAGACATTTTATCAACCTGATATTAGCATTTAGCTCAGAGCACCGCTCTGTGCAGCCTCAGTGCAGAGCCGCTAGCATAGCTGTGGACTTTTAGTCTTGATTATCAGGAAGAATAAAGAGCAACAGGTCAGACATGTGGTAGTCAACAGAAGCTAATTAGCAGTCTTTTGTTTTAATGACCTGCCTTTATAGCATCCTGGCATTTAAGTTTATAGCTAGTCAGGTAATTGCAAAGCTGTCACATACCCACAGACGCAGCACACATTGTCATAAGCGTAGCTGGTAGTCACAGTCTGTCCTTTTGTTTTTTTTTATAATGGAATACTCACAGTGTATTAAAAATAATCTGGAAGAGCGTAAAGGTTAAGTCCGAAGGGAAGGGAATTAATTTGTTCATATCATGGCTGAGAGACTCACAGTAAAACTAAATGTGATAAGCATGATCCCCAAAACAATGTTCCTTCAATAAAGGCAATCTGTTAAACTGAATGCAGGAACAATTACATACTTTCTCTTTCTTCTTGATACCCCCAAGCTCCCTCCTATAATAAACAGGTCTCCATTTGAGCATGACACACAATATTTAAATGCAGCACAGCAAAGAACCCCATCCCCTCTTTTTATAATGCTTTAACCGCTTTGGTATTTAAAAGGTCTCATTTAAAAGAGCAATTTTCTTATTATACAAATAATATGGAAGGGACTGTGACTAGTGTCTGTCTGGCAGATATGTTTTTCTTCAACCCCCTTACAGAAATGTATCATCTCATCAACTCATTAGCTCTTCATATACGTATGATGCAAAAACAAGTGCTACATATCACTTTCATCTAAACAGCACAGAAACACAGATCACTCTGTGGATGGACGTCTTCGAGTAAGTACAGAGAGAAAATGGTAAATTATACCCAAGGTCAGGGTTGTTTGATGCTGCGTCCTTAGATCCATGGGCGTAAGCACAACTGACATTAAATTAAAGTAGATTTACTCAAATTAAAGCACCTGGATTTTAAGTAAGAAATGCTGGAAATATGCAGCATCTGTAGCAGTTTCCTTTTATATTTCAATAACCTTGAAGAAAATAACTAAAAATAATGGGGATTTTTCTCATCACATAATTGTTGCACAAAATGCTCTAATAAATCATGATTATGGTGTATGCAAATGTCACCCAAATACTAACATTTTGCTCATCAAGTTAATTGACTGCAGTCGTAAAAAGAATGGGGTTTCCCTTCACCCCATCATTGTGGCCTTGCCTGCTTATAATAAGTTACGTTGGCCTTGTCTTATCATAGAGTTGTGGTTCAATAAATAGCGTCCAAAACTTTAAAAAGAGGAGCAATATAATTTAATCAAAATCAAAATGTAAAATTTAATGGCATTCAATTTTCAATAATATATTTTCAATCAGTATTTTTTTTATTATTGTTTAATCATATTCGCCTATTAAGATCTTGATAGGATAAGATAAGGATAAGATCTGAAATATTTGACTGATTAATGTATTTGTTAAGTGATCAATAATATTTACTGGTTGGTCTAATAATAACACTGGCAGACTCAATACTCCATATGGGTATACTGTATTGAGCGGAATAAGTAAATAAATTAAACTTTGTGTCGTACATCATAATAATTGATTACTTCTAGACAAACAGGGTGGAGAATATTTGCAACAAATTACATCAACAGGCACGAATATATCACAGGAAACAAACTCAGCTTCACTTCACCTCCTCCATCTCCTGCCCACATGCTTCATCACCAAGTAATTATCAGGAAAGGTGGCAAACAAACATTATACCATGAGTTGGTGAGGATATCATTGGCTGGCTGCTATGGAGATCCACGGGCCAGACAAAGAGGTGATGAGGTTTATCTCAGGAAAATTCTGGAAGTTGCAAAGTGACTTCCTGGTTCAACTTTGACCTGTTGCATTCACCGGATTTGTGTCTCAACTGAAACTATTACACATTATCCTCGTTATTAAGATGTATAATCACTGTATAGAAAAGGAAAATGGTTTCAGTGTGCTGGAGGATTTAAAATATCTTCTGCCATTGCTATATAACTACACTGTGACACTCAGAATGACTCAACAATTTAGAATCTGCCTCTGAGCTGGAGGAAGTAAAATGTAAAGGAGCTGCTGTGACTCTAATGATGACAAACTGGAGCAGCAAGTCAGCATGTTGTACCTTGGCATTTACCTACTGACATCAAGGGCCATTGTATCTACAATATGCAGGAAAGGGTTTCAAATTTAGTAAATTAAAGGCAAACAACATTTGTCATAATCAAATCTGTGCCTCAAGTTGCACTTGGTGAATTGTGGTTGTCGAATATGATGAATTCATCAGGTTGATTAGATTTTCCTCCAGTATTGCTTTAGCTGGCGTTTGCCAACACACCGTCACCTCTCTGCTGATCATTTTGACTCTACTTCAGGCAATAAAATCCAACCAAGATTCATTAGGTTGTAGAAGTAGAAGATAAGAACCGTTCAGGCAATATAGGAAATGCATTTCTGTTTGAAAGCGCCCAAACAGGTCAACAAGCACAGTGGCAAGCTGTCTGTCTGTTTGGAGTCATCCAGCTGTGGGCAATTTCACACCAGGACTTCCTAAAATGACTTAAAAAAGAAAATGAACGCAACAAACAGCAGGCTGCACCTACATTTAGATAGATAGATAGATAGATACTTTATTAATCTCCAAGAGAAATTTACAAGAGAAATTTGATATGAAAATATAAAAAGGTTGCAAAAGCTATGTTCGTATGTATCATTATAAGTTGGATATGTGATGACCCTGTCTATTATTAAAGTGAATAAAGTAAAAACAAGACATGGGGTCATGAGAGATTTTTTTACCATCAAAGTAATTATTTTAAATTTTACTCATACTATCTTCTATACTTTTAACTAACTATGTGTCAAGATACAGCAATATGTCAAGAAGTATCAAGATGGTGCGAGATTTGACCAGACAAGCACTCATGCAGAACCTGACTCTTACAAATGTCATGCAATTTCCATCAAGTCAACAAGCATTTCTTTGTTTCTGTTTGGACATCAGAATGGTATTATTGCTTAGGGCTCACTAAAGCAATAAGCTAATGACTCCAACACTGGTAGGGGAGGCCTAATGGGAAAGTGAGGTCAGTGTGTGAATGGTATCAAAGCAGAGCTAAACATCCATGAAGCATCCACATAACAGTGGCAGTCAGTCTACGCAGAAAGCCAGAAAGTTTCTGTGTGCCATGCCAGTGTGCTTAAAAGTGAGTCATTGTTTACTCTAGGAAAAAGGCAGCATGTGTCTGACATCAAACATACAAAACATGCTTGGTCCATTGTTCACAAATACAGATCAATAAGAACAGAAAGTAGAGACAAGCTGAGGCATGCGGACAGAACACCAATAATCAAGAAAACAAAAGCCTTCTTTTATTGTTCTGTTTTTGTTGTTTACTTTTGGAGAAAAAAAAGAGCACACATCACAGCCTTATCGCTGAACATGGAGACATAGTTGGTTGATGTCTAAAATACTAGTGTTATTCTTTCATTTGTTTTTTTATTTATTATTTTTTGGTCAAACAGTCTGCATTCATATCATTCTAACCACCTCTTCTAATTAAAAGGGAGAATACAGTCAATAGGAATATGTGAATTTAAAAATAAGTTGGCATTTAAAAACTGTTTCTACAACGTATTGGTGTGAGGGAAAGACTTTCGGAACGTATTTAGAGTAACAACTTAGTACGTTTTTACACAACTACACACACCGACTGCTTTGCTTTATGCTATGTGGCAGCCTGTGCAGCCCTGTTGCTCTATGACTGACTTGGGGAACAGAGTACAGCACAGTATGTCTAGCCCGGGAGGCAGCTGGCTTGACAAGGAGAGAGGGAGGTGAGAAGTGTCTGTCGCTCACCAACTGGTCAGATGTCCTTTTAAAAGAATCCAAGTAAGATCTGAGTTCCTGAATGTCACGAATGTCATGGAGTAACCATGGCAACAACCCTGCGATGCCTGTTGAAAGTATTTTCTCACACATTTGATCACAGTGTTACGCCCCTGAAAAATGGGGAGAAATAATCACAAGATTGATAGTGTTGTTTCCTCAGTGAGAACTTCACTATACTAAGGGATATACCGCAAATCCCCAGCCATGAGGGCGGAGACGGGAGTAATCGATCTCAGGATCTCAGATTAAGAGATTAAGACAATATGTAGAATACAAACACTTTTACATCTTCAATTAAACAATGAAGTATGAAGTAAACAATGCAATTTAGACCTTTTTTAGACATGTGACAGATTTAAACTACATTACCCAATTTTATGGTTTTAGACAATCATTATGAACTTTTACTTAGTGTATGATCTTTTTAACCTCATTACAGATTTTAACATTACAGACCATGAACTTACTATGCTTTTTTGTAAACTTGAGTGAAGGCGGCTAACAGTGAAGGTGAAGGAATACGACGGTGCATCCTGGTGGCTCAGTTGGTTAAGGCACAAACTCTGTAGCCGAGCTGTCCTGGGTTCAATTGTGTTTTTTATGATATCACCTGCTCGATGTCTGCTGCTGTCTGTCCTTTACAACACAACCATCCCAAAAAATCTTACTCTAATGATTCAGTCCTAGTACCAGATATTGTGTTACATCTGTGCACATCTGTACATTGTACAATATCTGAATGAGTGTACCTTGACCTTGTGGACCTTAATTTTTCTTCAATTGAAAAACAAAAAACAAAATGCATAAAGCAGAATGTGTTCCATCATGAAGTTGCTGGACTCCAAATGGAGAAATCTGACTCACTCTTTGAAAATATTGATTTTTCTCTGCGCTCTGATGAGATGGCTCACTTGCTGTCAAGCTGTCTTTCAGTCAGGGCGACTGCTGAGAAATACAGCGTGAGAACTGTGGCTGAGGATTTATTGGCCACAAAAGGGAGACTGACAGATGGGTCACTCCGACTGGTTATGAAATCTAGATGGGGTTGCTCCACGAGTTACTCCAGGTGAGCAAGAGTTCCATCTAACTTTTGTATAATTACATTACCGTGATCTATGCTTATCCTTTTTAGATAGGAACAATATGTAAAATGACTCTCTCTCTCTCTTTATTATTTAAACTTTTTTACATTGTATCATCAACCTGCATTAGAGGCAACATGCAAAACATGTCAAACTTGTCATGTGTCTTACTCCTGTTAGCACACAGGTCTGTGGTATGTACAGTACTGCCATCTACTGTGCAGCACATGGACTGATTACAGTAATTACAGAAGTAAAATTACAACACATTTATGAGGCAATAATGTGTAAAGATTCATAAAGACATATGCCTATGTTGTGAGGAGACTGAAGGCCGATCAAACACTTGCATGGTGCCATTCATATAACATCATATCAATCTGCTTAAGTGCAAAACAGAAATCACAGGATATTACCAGGAAATTGCTGACCAATATCAAGTCTGCTTCTGATTTTCTCTGCATGCATTTTTTTATCTTATTTTTAGCTGATCACGAAACGCAACTGAGGCGCATTCAATGTGCGATCTTTCCATTTCTAAAAAGGGGCGACAGATATCAGGATTGACTAATGCTGCAAACTGCTAAAATGGATTTGGGAGAATCGTTCTAACGTGATAATTGCATTCCCCCAAGCAAGATGTAGTTCAGCTGAAGAGGAGATGCCCCCCGGCTATGACTCAGTATCAGCCCATGCAATATGTGAGAAATAGAGCGGGTGAAGGTGCAACATCTGCTGAGAGGACACAGACATTCACAGCCACTGTGTGTGTGCTTGTGCACACCTGTGTGTTCCTGTACAAAACAACTTAATTATATTTTTTCTTAATAATGATATTTGCCTTTAATGACAGATGGCACAGATGTACACTACCGTTCAAAAGTTTGGGGTCACATTGAAATGTCCTTATTTTTGAAGGAAAAGCACTGTACTTTTCAATGAAGATGACTTTAAACTAGTCTTAACTTTAAAGAA
>JAVQJD010094269.1:0-10980 GCA_036023655.1 Nannoperca australis | reverse complement strand
GGGTCTTTGTGTGTGTGGAAGTTGGTCTCGACCGGCTCCATGTGATTGAGTGCCCTGAGATAACTTTGTTATGATATGGCGCTATATAAATAAAATTGAATTGAATTGAATTGAATCTTAGCAGTAGTTAACGTTTGCAGTACATAATCACAGATATTCACCTCCTGTCTTCCCACACAACTCCTGACTGTCTGAACTCTGCTGCCCTAACTAGCTAACTGCACCATGTTTTCTAAGCTCTCAGAAGCTGTTTTTGTATCCTTCACTGTTGTCAGGAGTTGCACTGAACAACACTTCTAGGCATTACGCACTCAACTGAGCTGGTAAAGTGACCGATTAATGACACTTGTACCCACTTTTGTCAAGGCGTAAATGCAGAGATATTCGTGCTGCATGGTGTTCTGCACTTAGAGAAAAAAGGGACAAGGTAAGAAAGTTTGAATGGCTTTGAATACCCTGTGAGTTGTATAACTGATCTCTTAACACTATTCCCCGTAACAGCTGCCATGATATTTAATTGGTTGGAAAATACTTAATTGCTGCTCATGTAAAAATGTGATAATTCACTAAAATAATTAAAGAATAACATTTCCCTCCTGGTGAGCTTTGTGCATTAAAAAAAGAACACGGACCAAATTGCAGAGGATAGAGGATTAGATGTTTGAACATTCATCTTCCCCGGCGTGTCAGAAAACAGCCTTAATGGGCAGTTTGTCAAAACCTGAAAGACTGATGTGGTGGAGGCAGTGTCGCATTACTGTTGATTGACTCTCTGGCATTCCCAGCACATCCTTCCATCAGCTGAATATACGTAGCTCGGGCATTTGCTGATTAAGTGACAATAATAATTAGCAATGTTCCTTTTCATAATCATCACCTGATACGGCTCAAAGGAATTGAATTAGTTATGACCACGAAGGAGATTTCGACATAAATAAAGACACATGCAGGAGTGCAGCGCTGCTCAGCACAAGCGATATAACCACCACAACCTTAACTTTAATTTGATCCTTTCACTTCAAATATGAGAAGACTCATTAAACCTTGTTTTTGTCCACTTAGGGGCAGTGCAACAGTCTTTTAACACAACACTGACATATTATCCCCTTAAAGTAGTGAAGGTGCTAGCACGCATTTGTTTATTTACACAGCCAGCAGACACAAAGCAACATTGGTATTTATCTGGACACGTAGTGTACAGAGAGTTATCAGAGATTTATTGCAGGAAACTGACACTTGTTGGAATTGGAAATGGCGTTGATGAGATTGAGTGAGAGTGAACAAAACCAATCAATTTATGGGGCTTGAAACCAAAACCAAAAAATACACAAAGACACTGCAGAGTTGGATTAGGATTCTCTGTGGGCGATTAGAGCATCTTCGGGTTCTTGTTAATTATTATGACTTCTGACAAAGCTTGACAAAGTTGTAGATCTTATTTCGTAACCATTGCGTAATGTTAAGAAACGCTACACCACCCCAGTGTTGAGTTGGATTCAAAAACCATTTAGGCTTTATTTGGACAATCAAAAACAATCCAAGAGTACTCTGTCTACAAAAGTATTATATCACATTGTCATCCACGTTCTCAAGGTACCTGGTAAACAACATGCGATGATGTGTTTGATTTTGTGCCACTAATAAAATACGCTTCACCTTTTCTAATAGTGGGCGTTTCATTTGAGAACAAAAGTCATTGAATGCAATTAATGTTGGTGGTAGACCAACTGGCATTTGTGTCCTGTCAGAGAGAACATGGCCATTGTCCAGGATTGCACAAGACAACAAAACAGCAATATTGGCAAAATGAACTGACCAAAGCATCTCTCCCTGGTGACACCGCTGCCTTTCTCATTTTCCTTTGTGGAAAACCATCAAGTCCTGGTACAATGCAGCTGCAACCAATTCTGAGCAGCCTACTCGAGGTAAAAAGGCACCAGGCAATCTTGAGGAAGAAATGTCATCTTATAACTGTGAGTTGCACTTAATATGGAATTGAGGGCGAAAGAAAGCTTTGAGATTTTCTGCACCTAATGCATGGAACAATCTACAGACCATGGTGAAATCTATCCAGTGCAAAAAAAATTTAAATCATTTTTAACGTTACTCAAATCAATGTATTTGCCTTTTAATTTACTGTTGAAACAATGGGTTGCTGCTATTCTCGGCCATGTCTCCCATGGAAAACAACAACATGGTTAAATAAAGGCAAAAAAAAATACACGTTAAATATTTTGTGATGCCTTGCTTGTTGATCCGAATGAATGCTTGTTGTAAAGGCTAAAAACACTCAAGCAGAGACGCAGGTGTGTGGCAGGTGAGTATGTTTACCCCTACCAGGTCACAAATGGCCCTGTGAAAGGAAAGCCAATGATATTTCGACACCACAATGCCTGTGATCTCTTTGCAGAGACAGACTTAGTGGATGTCACAGTGAGCATCGTGAGCGTGAGACTGGCGCTCCAGTGTGTCAGACGGCTCATACAGCAGATCATCCTCTCCCAGTGTTGAGCTGTGCTCCAAGTTCACAAAGTTAGGGATGTTGAAGTGGGAAAAGAAAGCGCATTCTCTGTCTGTCTTGCTCTCCTCTATTAGTCCCCTGAGAGGCTGGTGTGCCCCATCTTCCTCAACATCCTCTTCCATCTTGTCCATCCCAGAGGAGCTGATGCCTCTGGGCCGGTTGCCAGTCGCGTGCTGGGTTCGGGTCTCGGTTCCCTTTCCAACTCTCATGTCTCGCGGTTTTCGCTTCCCCTGAGCTTGATCCTCCTCGTTGATGTAGAAATGGAAATATGAGCGGGACTCCGCTAGCAACGGGCGAGAGAAGGCTTTGTCATTTTCGTCCTGGGTGCCATCGATGTCTACCAGACAGCTCCCTGGTCGATGGCGCTTTTCAGCTGACTCTGGGTTTCTGGTAAGAAAGAAAGAACGCTCCAGAGTGAGATTGCAGCAGGAAAATAATTAGAAAATAGAAAAGGGGCTGTTATTGTCATCTTTGTTCTGATGAAACCTGTAGCTGAACGCTTAAAATTACTGGAGGTTTCTTGTCTTGTTTTCCTCTTTTTCGCTGCATGTGTTTGTGTCTGGAAATTAGTACTAAAAAAACCTTACTGAAAAAGGAATGGAGGTAAATGGTTGTAGTCAATAAGTTCCCTATATCCTTGTGGCTTTTACCTCAGAGCCTTTCTCCGTCTGACCTTATATAAGTGGTTTCTCTCCTGTTCCCTCTGCTGATCTTCACTTCAGCATGGCCGTGCCTTTCATATTAAGCCTGCCTCAAAGTTAAATGTCATCTTTTCACAAACACACAATAAAGCCATGCAAATGAGAACAACCACTGCTTAACCAAATTTAAATGTCAGAAGAGAAAAAACATCCGTGGAGCGCGTTACAGTCCCGTTCGCACACACATCATGAGTTCACCCGCAGACTGAAAAGCTGCCCCAGCTCTGTGATAAGTGCCAGAGATGAATTGCTATAGCTCTCCTTGGTGCTGAAAGAGTCCCTCCAGGGCCAGATGTGAAAGGGAAAGGGAAAATGGGGCTGTAGCCTGCTATAATACTCACTCTTGGTGCGGCGCTCCTGTCTTTGTGAGCAGCGTGAGAACAAAGAACATGAAGATGACAAACACAGCGAGTCCGACCCAGAAGCCGATGACGATGGAGTCTGAAATGTCAGAGAAGAGAGAATCTTATCAGAGTATACTGTTTTAAGGATTGAACCATGTCTCTTTTCCTCCCCCGTCTGTACTGTGACTTTAATTCCTCTCAGGGGGCTCTCACTGAGAGCAAAAATCCCCAATTAATCAGTTCAAGTGAGCATTCAAAATTCTCAAAATGTAATTATAGCAGCCTTTTTGTCTGTATATGTTTTCTGATGGTCATTGTTTTGTCCTGTTAACTGACTTGTTCATTATCATTGAAGTATAAAAACGCCAGTACAGGTGCTGCATTAATTATTGCTGCCAATAATAATGTGTTTATTGGGAGGTCAGTAGCGCGTGTCACCCTCCAGCTGAAGCACCACTGCAAAGTGTGAAATGTGCCGGGGTAATGAATCGTTTTTAATTAACAGTCGTTAAACGAGAGTAACCCTGTTTGCTGACACATATGTCATGCACAAGCACTGGCGTGCACTGCGTGCACTGCATGCACGCGCGCACACACACACTGCACAAATTGAAAGGAAGTAAAATCCATTAAATATTGCAATGTATACAGTTGTATTCAGCTTACATCTGTGCGCTTTGAGTCCCTCAAAAGACACGGGCTCCTCGTCGTCATAATATTCATACTGCCACACGTAGTCACTGCGACGTGCGCTGGTTTGGCTCCGGTTGTGCAAATCGGACATTTCAAAAACGGTTTTACGTACCTAGACAGCAGAAAACAAATGCAATCAATCCATCAAGGACGCTTCATGAACGGGCGATTTTGCTATAGCCATAAAGTTTACAAACCACAATCTCCGGGGATGTGAAACCTCTGCGCGTTGTTGGAAACAAGTCTGCAGAATGTGAACGAGGGAATTTCGCAAACAACTCATTGGATGTCACGTCCGTCTTCCGCAACGTGCCACGAGGTGACGAAGAGCGGGTGATAAAGAGCAGGGGAATCCATCGCAAAAAAACTCTGTCCAGCCTCGTGTAAGTCCCGTAAGCGAAGCAGCGGCAGCCTCTCGGCGAGCTGCTCGGTGCGCATCGCCGTCATCCAACAGCCTCCATCCTATTGGCTCGCTCACTCCCCGGGCTGCTGAGACCACACTGACAATAACCCCGCTCACCTATGCACAGTTGGGGGCTGAGATCCTGGTTTCCGCTGCAGCTGATTCATCTTGAGGACGGTATATTTATGGTGAAACCATGTATAATACTTCATCTGCACATACCATCAATTGATGAACATCTAAGTCCTATGGCTACACCTGTTGCAGAGTGAGCTTGGCTTTATGAGGCAAACGTTAATTTACATCTGCATGTAACAAGAAAAATGCACCTTTTCAAAGGCCATTTTTGGCCTTTGAAACCATTTGTATTAAAAATCAAATGGTCACACATATTCTGAGTGCAGCTGTTTCTACAAACATGTGATCAGCATCTTGAACAGACTAATGAGATTCTAGTATCATTTATATATATATATATATATTTTATTTTTTTATTTTTACAAATAATAAATAATAGTTGAAATGCAGGGAAAAACACACAAGTGGACATAAAGAGAAAGCTTTGCCTGAAAAAAATCTGCCATTTCCATCCAACCTGTGGGAATGCCCACTTCTGTCAACCGTCCAACTTTTACCTGTAATATATAAAATATTCCACTATTTTTTTCATCTATTTCACAAAATATGCCAGTGACATCACACAATAGACAGTCTTCATCAACACTTAACAATAGAGCCATTTTATAACTTTACAATTTCATACGATCAACAGGGAGTCATATGGATTTTATATTTTATTTGGGGAAGCTATTGGCCAAAATCAACCAGTGTATCTTTAATAGAATGGTCAAATAGCCTGCTCTTGAGGGACAACCCAAATCTGTTTGCAGCAATCAGTAACATCTCAGATATGACTTTGGGTTTGGTTATAAGCTTTGTGAACAGTACAGTTTTATAATTAGCCACACACCAAGTCTCTTGAGAAAGTGCATATTTAAATGGCCTGAGCATTTTTCATTTAAATGGAGCAAGGGATTGTTGAATGGGTGTAAACAAAGCAACCATGACTAATGTAAAAATTACCTGCACTGAGGAGAATTTGAAAATGTGAGAACGTGTCTGTGTGAGGCTGGCAATGCTTATTAAAACGGAAAAACACCACATCACTAAATGCGCTCTTTTCATCCTTTGATAAATCATCATTCAAGTGACAGGCTTCATTAGGAGTCCTAAATGACTTACGTATTTGAAGTACCTTTTAAGCAGAGCCACTTAAGGCACCCATTCATTCACTGATGCTGCGCCAAAATGAATTTCACAATCACAAAAATTGCAAAATACAAATGCATAAAATTCATTAAACTCTTGGTACTATTAGTGCCCTTTGTATACTTCACTGTGATCTCAGCACAGACCTACTGTAGAGAGTGAATAATGTATTTGTTCTTTTGTAAATTTGCTGGGGCCGTGTCAGTATTCCTGGAAACTTGCCTGGAGACTTCAGCTGCAAGGTGCTTCCTTTTTAGCAGAACTGCTATTGTAACTGGTATCAAGCTACATTTAGCAACATCCATGTAGTTTTAAACAACGTCCTGTTCCAGATCCTTTAAAGCAAAGCTCCTATGTGTAGGATTGGAAAATTCCTCATTTTGGCGCCATCTGTTTGTAGTATCAAGAACGACACTGGCAGACCAAATCTATCACCAGACCAAAAAACCCAGGATTACATTAAATTAATATTTTTTTATGTCCGTTGATTTCTAACATATCAGCATATGAAGACAAGAGTATAGTTAAGGTTAGGGAAAGACTGCTATGGCAAATAAACGACGTTTAAGGTAAGATGAAGGTTAGTCAACTAAAACACTTTAGATCAGGGAAAGATTGTGGTTATGCTTTAAAAACAAGTGAACATAAACTGCTTGGTTGTGACAGAACACAAACTCCAGTCTCCTATAGGAAAGTTAAATGCGCTACATGTCTAACCACCACCTTGATCTCTACACGTTTATAATTTCTGCTTTGCTACATAAATGGCACTGCATTGCCTCATGACATGCCGAGTTGTGGGATTTAACAGAATTCACATGGATGCTGGACTAGACAGGTGGCCTCCTGATAGATCCGACTTGTTTTTTTTGACTGGTTCTGCAGGTAAATGTCTGTAATCATAATCATTTAAATTCTTTGTACAGCGGACATTGCCCTCACAAAAGAAGAAAATTAGTCAGTGTTTTCAGATGATGAATCACAAATGTCACACACTAATATAAAGCAAAAAAATATTATTACTGGAGTATGGAGTAAATGGTAAATGGAGTAAATGTATGTAATATAACATACATTTACTCCATTCAGTTACGTGTCTGCATTCATTTCAGTAAAAGGCTACATCAAAGCCATGTCTCATTTTCATCTGCAGATCAGTAAGGCATATTTCAGTGAGAGCAACCAGTTTCTCAAAGCTGTCCCGCTGGGTAGCCACTGCGTCAAGCGTGAGATGATAAGCTGTGTTGTTTTCATAGTGGATGCTGCAAAGGCTTTGATCAGAATAAATGAGTCCAATCGTCACTTGTCAATGAGGAGTGAAAACTGCCCTCCCCATGCTGTTTCTGTCTTGTGTCTCTAGTCTTCTGCATTTAATAATTGAAAAGACTAATCCTTATCAGCTGAATATCAGCTCCTTAACATGATCAGCTGTGTTGGGCTCGCTACTCAAAAAGTGTAATTTATTATACTTTACTTCTTACAATTATTATCATTACTTACTCTTTTCAATGGTAATATTACTTTACTTATTACTCCCTGTCAACAGTAATTTGTCACACTAGTCTTATTATTACCTTTCCGTTACACCCCACATCATTGGTTACGCGTCCTCATATCTGTGTGAATGTCAGGGTAATCGGTAATAAGTGCAGCTAAGGCTTCAAACTAGAAGATTTTTCTGCAGCCTATGAAATACATAAAAGTTACAGGCCAGATGAAAAGCACACCAGGCTTAAAATGAGGACTTTGTAACTGGGGGATCTGTCTGACCGAGAACTCAGAGGGCTCATCTTTGGTGGGGTGTGTTTCCACAAGCTTCACATTCACAGGAGGTTTGAGGTTGTGTTTTTCGCAGCTGAATAAGTCTTAGTGCGACTACCTGCACACAATTTACATTTTACAAAAATGTTCTTGTCATCTTTCCCCCCCAACCAAACCAAAGTAATGGGAATATTTCCAGCTGCTGAATGTAATCACCTTTAAGCTAGCTTGCTGCTTGGTGACATGCACGCGTGATGATACGAAAAGCGTTTCTGGAGACAGAAAAAAATAGTTTTTTGTTTTTATTTTTTAAATTCATTACACTAATCCTTACTGAGGAATGTTAAATATCATTACTGAATAACAGTGGTCACAAAGCAACAGTAAATCAGACATACATCATTACAAAACCTTCATAAGCCACCATACTAGTTCACCTTAGCATAACCATACAACATTAGCACCTCTGCATTAGTGTGCTAGCATTAGCTTATCAGCACTAGAGTGGGGCAGCGGAAACGTTGTGATCACCTTTTAGGTTAATATTGCAAACTTGTTAGCAAACAGTTTCTTATTCTTATTGCAAAGCTTTGTGAATCTATGAAACAATGAGCTGAAACTCGCTATTCAGTCCTGTAAAGCCGAAGGGAGCTGCAGATTCAGGTGATAATTCTCTGTAGGCTCATCACTACAAGCAACCCCTTTCACAGTTCACACTGTCACCTATATTAAATATAATAAAATATCGATTAAAGCTTTAAATGATGCTCAATAATGTTTAGAATAGTTTAATAGTTTAATAGTTTTTTGCTTTGCCTCAGGTGTTCTGTTTTTAACTAACCATTCACAGTTATAGTTTATATCTTAAAGTAAATGCCATCGTTGTTTGGCTTTGTAAAGCACTGTGTTGCATATTATGCTCCAATATTATGCTGTCTTTTTTTTTTTTTTACAGCATAGAGCAAGGTATTATTTAACCCATGCAGTGCACTTCAACTAATTTAACTTCACAATAGGGTGCTACACTTGTGGAATAGTTTGAATTACATTCTCAAAAGCAGGTTTCTGTGTACATTTCTGACACAGTGCCAAAAAGTCTTTGAGCTAAAACCTATTGCAATGATCATCCCCTATTGGTACAGGATGTTTAGCACATCACTGACCTTTGATGTAAGGTGAGCCTCAAGCCTCCTCCAACAGCCTGCAGACGTCCGTTGCATGTAAATAACCCGGACCACTGCAGGAGCTGTAGGTAGCAGGCATGTGGAGATCCTGCGCAGTGTAACATCACATACACTGAAAATAAAATAAACAAATAAAAGATACAAAAATGCAACGACTGACGCAAGAAACAAAGAGAGTGAAGGTTGCATTTTTGTATAAGCAAGACTATACTTGCTAGCTTCTACATTTTATCTACATCATGCTTCACACCCATAGATCAATACACTGTGTTTGCCTAGAACAGTTTTCCAGTGTTGCTTCTTATTTACGTTCACTTCCTTCATTTGCCCAATAACATTCTGGTCACAAATCTTCTTCTCTGTGGCTTTTAAGCTTCTACCACCCACTGCTCTGACTGCTCTGAATCTGTCTATTAGTGAATCGGGGAGGAAAACATTCAAGACGTCAAAATAGATATTATTAAATATTCATTGGTTCGGCACCAGCATTGTTGCTACGTGCAATGCATAATTCTGATGTTGCTGAGATCAATTTATATTTTCATCACAGACAGTGAAGTCTAATCCTCGACTGCTCAAGATCAGGCCCGCCAATTGAGCTGTTTTTATTAGTCTCGTGTCCCCTTATGTCTTTTTCTTTCGTTCCATCTTCCAAAAGAGAAAGAAAACATTAAATATTGCATATATGTCTGGTACTGTTGTAATTCTCAGTTTCAACTTTTTTCAATCTCTACAAGCTTGAATTCACTAAGCCCGGCATACTGAGGCTTCCCTGTTGCAGATTTCACATACAGCACTCCCACGTTTCATTCGGCTGGCACCATTTCCCTTCTTTCACTCTGAAACTTTAAAGACTCTCTCTTTCCTCTCTGTCATCTAAACTGCCGTCCCCACAAGTGGTACGTTCCAACGCTTCAGCTCCGATGCATGAGCCTTCCAAATCTGTTTTTGTCAGCACACTTTGCTGCATACTGAGCAGTCGCAGGGCTTAATCCCAGTGCAGGACAGAAGGAAAAGACAGGGCACTGTCATCTTGACCCCTGCTCAGGGATTTGAGCCTTTGGTCTCTGTCCTAGAGGGTAAGTGACTCGAATAAAGATGAAGAAAGAAACCAAAAAAAAAGAGAGTAAAACAAAGCCAATGTTAATCAGTGATTTATGAATGAAGTTCATGGAGGACACAGGAGAGATTGTTATTAAGATAATTCTAAATTCATTAATAAAACAACCGCAACAGAGGCAATTATGGCATGTTGTCAAGCTGAGCCATGAGGTAGCAGGATAAGGACCCAATTGCAGACAGGCAGCTCCAGAAAAACCAAGGTATTTATTAACAAACACGACGACCAAAAAACCAAAAACAGGGAACCCTACAAACCGTAGGAAGGTAGGTAGTAGACAAAAACGAACACATCCAGACTGACACCGACAACACCAACAGAACATAGCAAACAACGACAATGATCCGACAACACACAGAGGGAAGGGACTGCTATATATAAGCAAGGGAAAACGAGGGGATCAGACACAGGTGAGTAACGAGACACAGGTGAGTGTAATCAAAAAAGGAGGTAAACCAGACAAAGACAGGAACATGGACTTGAAACTACAAAATAAAACAGGATACACAGAAAACCCAATTCAGATCATGACACACACCACCAGATTCAAAGACAGTTTCTTTCCTCAAGCCATCAGGCTTTTGAACAATCACACCTGAGCCCCCACCCTCCACGCGCAATAGGCCACTTTGGATTTGACTCTGTCACTTTAGTACCCCATACATCTTTATAATTCTATAGTTGTACATTTTGTATTAGATATTATTTGCTTTGTATTAGATTTGATTTACCTATTTTGTTATATTCTATTAAAATGTCTGCATTAGTTTTAGGTGTCGAAGAGACACAAGAATTTAATTGCATACTTTTGCCTCTGTAAACGTCATGCATATGACAATAAAAAACCTTGAACCTTGAACCTTGAACAAGAACAGTTTCTTTCCACAGGCCATCACCACGATGAACAGTTGAGACCAGTCTCATAGCATCTGGATCAATTCATGTGCTATAACCCTGGGACACAAATGTTCACTGCACTGTCCA
>JAVQJD010094268.1:0-11892 GCA_036023655.1 Nannoperca australis | reverse complement strand
TTTTTCAGTACGTATAACCAGCTGGCAGCCTTAAAATAAAGGAAGAAAGCTGCAAAAGTCCTTCAGAGGCCATTTCATATCTAACGGAGCGACGGCGTCACAGTGCCGAAGACACAGTGTTTTGTGGGTCATTTTCAGAGGGCGGGAGAATAATACACTCCTCTACTCCTGTTATCAGCCAGCTCCCACAACAAAAGCCACCATCACCAGGGTGAAGGTAGAGGCTCAGCAGTGACCCAGCTTCAGAAACATCCCTCGATAACTGCTGTGAAGGTAAGCTGAAGAATGACTTAACTTAGACATGACTGTGATTTAAAGTTGCTTTTCTGTGTGACTTTGACTTTTGAGTTCTTTTGACTATTTTTCAAGTGCTGTACCAACACAGGGAGGGATCCATGCAACAATTATCCTTTGTCTCCTGAGACCTGCCTGCAATTATTCCGCTCCATGGCGTCCTTTGAGATTTGTGTGTTTCTGTTTTTGATGGAAGTTGGTCAGTCAGAGACAAGTCGGAAGTTTAGTTGATCTAAGACCAACACTCACAGACCATGGATTTGCTGACATATTCAACACATAAAGTACAGTGTTAAATATGTCAACTCCAAACAAGAGTTTCTCCTTTTTTGTTAAAGACGAAGACATAATGGAAGCGCACACTACATCCTTTTTTTAATAGTCGTTGCTGGGACATTTTGGGGAGTCGCATGTGACTCTGGCTTGTTAATACATCACCAGGACGACTCCTGGGTGTCACAGCCAATCTCTGACCATGAGGAAGTGGGGAAAGCTCAGAGGGAAATGATAGAGGGAGTTTGGGGAGGCAAGGCAACCGCTCATTATCCTTCTGAGGGCATCCTGGTCCCCGAATGTATGATTAACTTGATGACGACCAGCTTTAGTCTTAAGATCATAGGCAAGTCAAATGGACTGACAAGCCACTTCCTGTTTTGGGTTTATTTGACATGTTTGTCTGAGCAAGTAGTTTTGGAAGGTGTTAGGAAATGAAAATTATTCCGAAGGCTGTAATAAAATAGTTAAAATAAGAAGAGGACATGAGGGAATTCCCAATTCTCAGAAAGCAGCCTGTTGCTTTACACAAAAGCGTTCTGCTCAGTCATTGTTGTTGGGCATTACAATTTGTCTGCTTTGTGACAGCACACAAAGGGCATTGTTCCCCATCTGGGAGGTCCACACACACACACACACACACACACACACACACACACATTTGGAATTGACAATCTTCAAGTGACTCTGGAACAGTAGGGGTTGTAAAAAGGGGGTGGGAGGAGGAGATTTGGAGATAGGATGCAGTGATGTGTTTGATCAGTCAAGATGAGGAAGAAAGACCCATATTTTATATTTGTGTGAGCACACTTGTAAAACTCACTAAAGAGACTTGTGTCAACAGATATAGAGCTAGTTATTGGGTTGTTATGTTTTAGTATTCCTCCATTGGTCCTTTTTAGTATTTGCACCATAGTCTTAGCACCATCCCAGAGAACTGGGTGTGATACATCGGCTGGCTGCCCACAGACTTTTCTTTGCAAATACACAAACTCGAGTTGTTGTTCTTTTAACATACTGTGTCCATATAACTTCAACCATATGATCTTTAACTTTCGGTAAAGTATTATAGCAACATGTAAAATGGAAATTTGCAGAGAGGGAAAACATTTCTAACAGTGTCAACAGTGTTGATTTTGGTTCATTTGCATACCACTAGCACATACCCAGAAAATAGAGTGAGACATACTTCCTCAAACGTCACCTCTCTGCTCGTATTAACTGTAAACCAAACAAAGCCCTCACCCAAGTTCCTTGTAAGGCAATATGTGTGCAGTAGATGTCCTTTAGTGTGGAAATGAAAGGCTCAGGGAGGTGTTTGAGAAAGAAAAGTTATTAAGCTTACGAAGGATAAAAGGTGAGGAGTTGGGAAAGTGGCAGGTGTCTCCCCCCCCCCCTTTCTCTCCCGCTCCACAGAGGAAACAGCCCAATCCCACTGTTGATTTGTCAACTACAAGGCGGTGCAAAGTGACATAGGGAAACTTAGTACAACACATCATCAAGATGACTAAAGCTGTGCACACAATTTATTTTACAATGGATGAATGAACATATTTAAAGATAAAGATTGCAAAAACTTTAAATTGTTATGTAAAATCTTCATGAGACACACTGTGTGAAAATTATCAGAGTAAGAATAACATGAAAGCTGATCTAATAATGCTAAACAGTATCAGTTGGCCAATGTTGAACATGTCTTTTTTCTTTCTTCCCTCTATAGGTAGAACAGTCAGCTGCAAAAATGGGCTGCTTTGGATTTCTCAAAGGCATGATGATTATCTTCAATGGCCTTATCTTTGTGAGTTAAATGTTTAATTATACAAAAAAATATGATTTTATTTTTTAGAGGAAACACTGCCGCTTTTACTTTTTACTTCTGTGTGCATTAACAGCAAGCTGCAGCGTGAAAGAAGTATGAAAATATGCAAAGTGCAAAAGAAGGATGTTAACTTTGTGACCCAAAAAGTGAATCAATGTGGCATTTTATTACATTTAAAATCAAAATGTACAAAATTTGAAATATCCTCTCTGTCCCGTTGTTAAACACTTTACTTGGCAGAAATGCACCACAGGAAGAAGATTATTTAAGAGGACATTTCAACAATTTAGTATTGCACCTCCCATGAAAATGCTGGAGGGCCTGATTAAAATAAAGAATGGTCAAATCTGAAACAGCAGAGGCCAATATATCCTGACTTTTTGTCCATAATATAAATCATTCTCCAAAATGCTGGATCCTACAATTCCCATAATGCAACTAATTTTCCATTCCCTGCTTGGTAAATGTCCAATCCTGTTTTCGCAGGCTGAGTAATATTTCCCACAATTGACAAGTAAACTGAGTTTTACATGTATAATATGGTGCAGTTCTCTTTCAGGCCCTAAGATTTTCCTCACTTCCTGTCTCTTCTTCTCTCTGACACTCTCCCTCAGTTGGCGGGTGCCGCCATCCTGGGTGTTGGGATCTGGGTGAAGGTGGACATCGGCTCCATACTCAACTTTCTCGGGAAAATTAATAACGTACCAGCAGAGATCAGTCAGGTGCTCAATGTGGGCTACCTGCTGATTGCAATAGGAGCACTCCTGCTCATCATTGGCTTTCTAGGCTGCTGTGGAGCCATCAGAGAGAGCCAGTGTATGCTGCTGCTGGTAGGTTGTCTGCTACTTTACAGAGATTTAAAGGAATAGTTCAACATTTTTGGAAAACAGCTTCTATGCTTTCTTGCAGAGAGTTACATTGATACCACTCTCATATCTGCACTCGAAATCTGAAGCTACTGCCAGCAGCTGGTTAGCTTAGTACAAAGATCGTAAGCAGAGGGACCAGAATGTGTCATTACTTTGAGGAAGGCACACTGTCGTCGAAAGTTTAGAAATAAAAGTCTACACTACATAACCATAACTGTAAGTCCACCAGCCTTCCATACAAGTTATTACACTTGCTTTTTATACCTAAACACACCTGCCCTGAAGTCTTTGTGCTAAGCTGTCTGCTGGTATGACAGCTTCATATGTGCAGAGTATTAATCTTCTTATCTAATCTTATCACCAATCGTTGGTGCATGCAAAAATGTTATCGCAAGCATAGTTTCAATTGTTTCCACCCAAATTTTGGCGCAAAGTTTAACCGAATTTCCAGAAAATCTGCAAAAGATAACATGAATTAATATGTGTTTCGATCCACTACTGTGTTAAGAATTCTAGGATTTCGGCATGTTGAGTTAAACAGCTGGTGGAGGCAAAGCAAGATAAACTAATTAAAAGAAAACCTCAAACAATCTGAAACCACGTGGAAAACGTGGTGGAAATATGACATTTATGTTTCATGTATTCATTTAAGGAATGTTACAGTCTCCGTATTGCTCCACACAGATCTGTGGTTTAATCTGCCACTAGGTGTTCTCTCTCCAGTGGAAGCTTGAGTGACGTGCTTCATGTTTGTCATGATATATTTTTGTCCATTTCCATTGCACTTTATTACATTTTGTTTTTATGGATAAACAAACTTTCGCCGCTAACCAAGTGTAAAAGTTTTTTTTTCAATATTTTCCCTTTTTTTTCAGCTTTTCCCCTCTTGAAAATGCACATACACTGGTGAAAGGAAACACACTTAGTGTGGCTTATGGACTGATGAAGAATTCTCCCTATTGAAATTGTTGGTTTTAAAAGTAAATAAAATGTTTAACATTCTGATTTTCCCCCTAGTTTTTTATCATAGTCCTGCTGGTCTTCATGGCGGAGGTTGCAGGAGCAGTGGTGATCTTGGTATTTAGACCGTTGGTAAGTTAACTAAAGAACTTTTTCACACAGAGGATGTCGGTACTCTGTGTGACTACTGTACTGTACACTTGCATGTTAGGCAGACGAGCTGTTCAACAAGGTTGGCACTGCAGCAGTTCAGAACATCAAGCAGGACTATGGGAAGAATCCTGACATCACAGGACTGTGGAATACTACAATGTCCACGGTATGAAAATTTACTGAGGAAATGACAAGATGTGATCACACCATTTCACCGATGCTTTGTCTAATGCGTGCTCTCTTTGTGTCCACATTAGTTAAAATGTTGCGGATTCTACAACTCCTCAGACTTCATGAACTCCCCATATTATGTGCAGAACAACCAGCAATACCCACCTCAGTGCTGCAAAGACACTATTAACCTATGCAATTCGGTATGGGCTTTGGGAGTAGTGGACGCAACAAAAACATCCACATGCATGACCCAAAACCATTTTTAATCGAATTACTAATTTTATTCTACCTCTTTTGCCTCCACTTCTTCAGCCATTTACTGGGTGCTTCCCTAAGATAAAGCAGCTGATTGATTCCAACACAGTGGTTATTGTGGGAGTGGCTCTAGGAATCGCAGCTCTTGAGGTACGACCATATGACTCATCCTATTCATTTGTTGGGCCCTCTTTAGATTAAGTGTATCAGAGAGAGAGAGAGAGGAAAAATTTTAATAAGTTGAGCCTTATTCAGCATCTGATGACTAACATCTTGTGTCATACATGAGTGTGTGATAATAAATGCATCAAAATGAACACTTGTTGCTGCAAGAAACATTAAATAATCATCTTTTTTATTGCATTTTTTACTAATATGTATTTTCTCCTCAGATATGCGCCATGACTGTCTCCATGATCCTGTACTGCAGAATAAAGTCCAAGGGCAACTAACTGCAAATGGCAAAGGCCTTAGAAGTATCATTTTAATCACTGGAGCCCTTCTGACTCCTTCATGTTGCAACAATGTCTCATCACAGAAGATAGTTCTTGTCAGATCTTGTGCAATCACAATTAGCGAATTACATAACATCTATTTTTACCACATTTAAATCTATCTAACAGATGCCGTATATGAATGTACATGATCTGTTTCTTTTTACACTTTGATTATTATAGTTATATCGCAGATGCGGGTACATTGGAAAGTATCACTTTAGTCTTGAGAAAAGAAGATCCTGCACACTGCTCTTGCTCAGCATCACATTTTATTCATCATGCTAACGTTTTTATACACTCTGTAAAACATGATACACACACACACACACACACACACACACACATACACTGTCTACTTCACCAGAGATCATTATAAATGTCAAGCAGTTCTACCACCTGTAACACATATACGGTTAATGAGGAATAACATGGTAACTGCGTTTCTTGTGACAATGAAACAAAGGCTGGCCGACACAGGAACCACTATTGTGAATATTGTTGCCACGCTTGTAAAATAGCAAGAGAAATTATACATTATATGTATGTATACGTGTTGTATGGTAATCAATTTTGAAATGAAGTGCAAAGTATTTCTAGACCCTGGCGAGTTTTTTGAGTTTGTTGCATGCATGTGTGACATTTTACAGACGTTTGTTTGTAACAGGAAGGTGAACCTAGTAACTAGGTAACAATCATTCTTCTAATCGCTCCTCTATAACGCTTTAACAAGCAAACCGGTCTGACAACAAACACTGTTGTCTGCAAACACACGCGAGTTAAGAGTGTATTTTCAGCTACTGAGTTAAAATTATAAGTGGGTTAGATATTAGTGCCACTATTAACAGCTCTAACTATTGAGCTCTGGTTTCCCATCAGAAGATTCAGGATTAGACAAAATACAAGCCATATGCTGTTTATCTGAATTAGGATCAAACTGATTGTCTAGTTTTGTTTTATTTGACTTTATTAAAAGTAGGTGTCAATGTGTAACTTGGAGAAAATGCCATTTAAACTTTACTTTGAGATAAATACAAAACCCGTTAGCTGTGACTCACGTTGGACTTTGGCTTCATTTGCTGCTTAACAGTCTGGACAGAAACTTCCTCATACTGGGGGGCGCTTGTGATCTTTGGAGTGTGTCTCACCAGGGTTACCAACTCACACGCTTTCATATCGAGTCTCACGCTTCCATAATATGCGTGGAGTGTTTGGTCCGCGACACGTGCGCGATGCTTATCGCGTGTGGATTGGTCAGCTGTTCTGGCAGAAAACCCTAAGCTGGAGCGCATCAAGCGCGTTCAAGCAAGCCATTGAGTGTGTGAGTGTAAGAGCGTGTGTTCCCGTGTACGTGTGTGTGTGTGTGTGTGTGTGTGTGTGAGTGTATTAGCTAGTAGGTATTGGGTTCTGTTTATTTCTGGTTTTTGTTACTTATGAACATCCCATAAAACAGCGTAGATTTGATATTGGAAAAAGCAGGTCTTAGACTTTCATTAGTAAGTGAACGGTTAGTGTGTCTAATAATGCGAAATTGTGTGTATTTATTTTTATTTTTATTTACTTATATCAACCCCAATGAACTTTGAATACAATTGTAAACTACTTGTCATTTATTTAAATTTTCTTGCTACTTTATTCTTCTGCTTCACTTCATTTTAGAATGAAATATTGTTAAACTCCACTACTTCTATAAGAGCAGGGTACTACTTTGCAGATTTCTAATGGTTTAAATTATGAAACTTTGAGGCAAAATTATATATTATGTAATATTTCAAAAATGACAGCAGATATTTGAGGAAAAAAATTGAATATAGATTTGCGTGTCAGAATTTAGATTTTTCTTTTTTCCCCTCCCATTAATCACACGACGACCCCTCTGACCAGCTACAACAGTAAAATGCTGCTTACACATTGATGCTGCTTACTTTTACTTGTAATGGAGTATTGGTAGATTGCTGTATTGATAGGCTACTTTGAGTTAAGTAGGCTAAAATATCTGAGGAGGCCTCTTTCCTCCACTGAAATAGTCGATTGCACTGTGCGCTGGTGTGTGAACAACTTCATAGTCGCGGTTTTGACATATTCTTTTTTTTCACACTTTTCTGTTTTAATAATGCAAGACTTGTGTTGTACATATCCATGTAATGTACCATCACTGCAGAGATCCGCTTTACGTGTTGTCTTTGATAGTGGGATACTTTGCGAATCAGAAATGTTTAACAGCTGTAGTTACCGTTTCTGTCCACAATATGTCAGACTATGCTTCCTATCAAGAGATTATTGAAGGGTCTAGTTGTGTGTGTGTGTGTGTGTGTGTGTGTGTGATGTGTGTGTTGCCTCATGGGGGGGAAAGAACAGGATTTGTCATTTCAGGTTACATTACAGCTTTGAAATCAGGTCAACTTCATTTTAGTGGGGGGGGGGGCACTGTCTTTTATTTTGCATTTGCATTTTACAATGTTCTAAAAAAACAAAAAAACAAGTGCAAAGTATATCCCACTTCTACTCTAGGGTGTTTTATCGCCGTCATTTTTAGTATCGCGCCGCTAAGGTGTCCAGAAGAAAAATCGACGGACATGCAGGTGATTGAACTAGGACCATTCCTCCGCGAAACTTTTTATACAGGCTATAAAAAGGTTATAAAGCCAAACTTGTAAAATGTTGCCGGTGGTTAAAAGTTGGATTTGGACTTTATTTTGTTCGTTGGGCGCAGAGAGGCTGTCTAAATCCTGCCCGCACCTTCCTGCCACACAGACCAGGACACACATCCACAACTTTATATTGTAGGAAACCGTCGCTAACACGGACCACTGGTTACTATCACTAGAGGGCGCTGAAGCTAGTGGTCAGTGGTCGTTAGTGTGGTCCTCGTGGTCCATACCAATAAAGCTTTTTGAATCTGATAACATTGTATGTAGACTATCTCTCCACACTACAGCCTGTGTGCAGTTCTTCTGGTCGTTATACTGAAGCTTTTGGTCCTCGTGCTCCAGACCATTTCTTCAGTGGTCTGTGGACTAACATCTGTCTGTGCATGTTTTGTGTAATTATATGAAATACATTTATAGTAACTTGATTTTATCCTATTAAAATATAACAATTCCAGAGAAAGGTAACGATATTTAGTTATATTTTTAAACTGAATGTTTGTTGACATGGTTATCTACATTCAGACTTGAGACTTAAGGCTTGACAATGACAGACTTGACTTGATAGTCTATTGTGTCATGTATTATTCAACAGGAAGTATGTCATTGACTTCGAAAAACACAACATTCATACAGAATAAAGACATTGGATTAAACCTAAAACAACCATGTCAACTCCACTCTTTCTCCCTCATCAATCACACATATCCTCTGCATGTACTTGTGTGTCCAGGTCCTTCACTGTCCCTCGGGTTGTGGCATGTTGATATTGGGCAGCTGTATGTGTATGTATATAATATCCTTCTCTTAGGAGTATTTTTTGGGGAGCTCATTAAGCTCTTTGAAGTCTTAGATAACAGAGTTAAACTTGTTAAAGTAAATGTTCCTTATTTGGAACAAAAGATTTACATTATAAGAACATTTGGAACATTATTCCTTGTGGACCACAAGGACCACAATAGGGACCACTGACCACTGAGCTTCAGCGCCCTCTAGTGTAAGGGTAAGTTGCGTGTAATTGTAATTTGGTGGAAGTGAATTCAGTTTTGTTCTTATTCCTTATACCTCAGTTAATTCGGCGTTCATTATATTGCTGGAAGTAGTATCGATCGGCCGACGAGACTATTTAAAGTTTTCTTTTGACGCGTTTAGAATTAAGAAGTTTACCAGCCGCTCTCCGCCTCCAGCTGCCGTCTACGACCCTGAACCGTCACAGCGTTTGTGACCTAAAGACCAGGAGAACATCGCTGTTTGAGTCCGCTCCATCGGCCTCCACCGTGGTCCAGTGGGCGACACCTCGCCGGGAGGCCGTGAAGTGAAACTGGAGCAAAAGCAACAGTTCGGGTCTTGTTGCCAGACGACTGGTTCGGAGCCAACCGGCAAAAGTAGGTAAAATACAACCTGCTGCTGTGATACGAGTGTTGTTTACTTGTGCATTGCCTCATATCAGTACGTAATCAGAACCAGATTTGATTCTGATCGTGCATGTTAACTCTATTCACCCTTTTGAACACTTATAAATAAATATACTTATAAATAAAGTATTCCATCTACCACCAAGTTGCATTACTTCCGGTAATAAAACAGATCAATTTATGTTTGTGTTTATTGATTTTCCTTCATTTGAAGGTGGTGTCCCGTCTTTGATCATCTAACTGTAACGTAGTTCCACTACACAAGCCTGTTTGTGACCAATAGTGTTGTGTTTGTGGAGAACAAACATGATCCTTGTAGCCTTTCTCATGTCTCCGACCTCCATTGTGTCTTCTGAAGAAGAAACTCTGCAGCCGGTTGATAGACCTCCTCCCTCCTTCAACAGGTTGAACGGGTTTTCAGTGATGTGATTGGTCGCTGCTCGGGCTGTGTACTCTCTGACTGTGACCTTTAGACCGTTAGAGGGCGCTAGTTTATATGGTTATACAGGAAATAGTGTGCTCTTTGTTATTGTTTTGTATCTGTAGACCAATCGGTGTGGAGACGATGTGACGTCATGACGCTACACTCCCGTACAGCAGGTGGCGGTGTGCAGCTTTAAAGACAATAAACACAAAGAAGAAGATCCACACAGAGAAGCGTCACTTCCTGTTTCCGTCTCTGCTGATCGGATCTTAATCACGAGCCCGAACCGGCTAAAAGAGGATTTGGTACAAAACGGTTGTGTTGTGTTGTGTTGTGTTGTGTTGTGTGTGGCTCGCTATTTTACCCCCGCTGGTCCAGGTATGTGCACGCGATTAAGGCCGGACGGGTTCCCACAGCTCTGCACTTCCCCGCGTGCACTTCCTGCCAATGAAAAGCATTGGGCGTGGGCCTGGAGACTAAAGAGGGTCCTGTGTGCGGGACTCTTTCTGTCTGGGGGGGGTTTCATGTCACACAGCTGCTTCTTCTTAATGTCTCCTCAGTCTGATACACACACCTGTCCTCATCACGTGTTTGTGTGGACTTCACAGCTCACCGGTGTGACGAAGAGGAGGAGGAGGAGAAGAAGGAGCGTTGTCCACCATTTTGTCTGTCTGAGGAGGAAGCACGAGTTCTCCACAAAAGGTTTGGCCACTGTTCTCTTTACTTTAGAGGTCAACATCCGGCTCTGGTCTTCTGTCTGTTCTTCTTAGTTTTGAACAATAAAGCCCAGAATGACAGCGTTAGAAAGGTGTCTGCTTCCTCTGCAGGACAAAGTCAGTCATTATGGGACTGACAGCAAAGCAGCGTCTCACTACATTTAGACTTTATATACATTTTCTCATCGCTGTTCATTCATTTGAGCATTTTACTGAACACAGAAAACAAAAGAAGGTCCAATCTGTGTACAAAAATCACGTAGTATTTCACTTTTTAAATATATTGTCATTTTATCACATGATGATCTTTTAGTGTTGAAACCAGAGATAACAGCCTTTTATCTTCAGTCCGCCACTGCACCTCACTTACACTCTCTCTGTATCGTTGTCTGTTGCTATAGAAACCAAGAGGAACAACAAACCCCAAACCTCACTGCTGTCAGCAGTGTGACAAAAGGTTCATCAGAGAGTTCATACTGGAGAGAAACCCTTCAGCTGTGACCAGTGTGGGAAAACATTTTCAAGTTCTGGTAATTATCAATCACATCAACGTATCCACACTGGAGAGAAACTGTACAGCTGTGACCAGTGTGGGAAAAGTTTCACTCTGTCACACAACCTGAAAATCCACCAACATATTCACACTAGAGAGAAACCGTACAGCTGTGATGACTGTAGGTGGACGGTTGTAAAAGACGGGGACTTTTAGCACTTTAAAAAAGGTTTAAAAAACGAAGAACTCAAATTAAAAAAAACAAGGCTGATATTTCAAAAAGTTCTTTCACTACAAGCAACAGAATGAAAGCAGCATGTAACCAGTTAGCACACAGAATCAATCAGCCAAACGTACAATCACCCTGTTAGACTGCCGTTTAATCACATGACAACAACACACCTGTGTCTCTTCAGCTGACGTGAGCAGGTGAAGCACTTCTTACGTTTGACACAGCGTTACGTTTGTTTCCAGTGTGGACACGCTCGTCTCTTGAGCACACTGCTGATGTTGGAATGGTTTTCTCAGTGTTTGCACTTGTAGGGTTTCTCTCCAGTGTGGATATGTTTATGGTACCAGTATGCACCAGAGGACCTAAACACCTGTTTACAATGCTGACATGGGTACATTATTTCTTTAGTGTGGATGTTTCTGTGAACATTGCAGGAACTTAGCTGAGTGAATCTCTTCCCACAGAACTCACAGCTGTACGGTTTCTCTCCAGTGTGGATTCGTTGATGTGTTCTATAAGAACTAGAACATGAAAATGTTTTCCCACACTGGTCCCAGCTGTACGGTTTCTCTCCAGTGTGAATGAGTCAGTGGGACTTGAGCTGAGATGACCAAGAGAAAGAGTTCCCACACTGGTCACAGCTGTACAGTTTCTCTCCAGTGTGGATACGTTG
>JAVQJD010094261.1:0-32639 GCA_036023655.1 Nannoperca australis | reverse complement strand
TGTCTTGACTCTATTTTCTATTCATTTCACAACGTATGGTGGTGAATAAGTGTGACTTTTCATGGAAAACACAAAATTGTTTGGGTGACCCCAAACTTTTGAACGGTAGTGTATTTCTTCTAGTAAAAAAATGGTTTTCATGTCTCAAATATCATACCGATCACAGAGTTTTGCGTTTGATTATTGACCAATAAAGAGCATCTCATCCACCTCAGAAGAAGCGCAGTGTAAAAGGGGACTGTGAGTTTTAAAAGGGAAAAATGGACAAAATGGTTGTCCTTCATTCTGAATCAAGACCCTTCACATTCCAGATTTGTTTAGTACTTTCTGCAGTCTGAAGAATAAACAAATTTGCCCTAAACGAAGTAGAGTTTCATTCTTCTCTATTTCTGTGTTTGGTTGCTATGAACCTGGCAGTGGTTATTTATTATTTATTTATTATTTAAAAAAAGAGGAGAAATCAACAACGACAATGGGTTGCTATTTGTTGCAATTTAATGATGCACAAAAGTAACAGAGAACATGCCATCTATCTTACCTTAAGATGTCTCCATACAGATTTGGCATCACTAATACATCAAACTGTGTGGGATCCTGTACCATCTGTAAAATCGGTAATAAATAATGCCACTATTAATTAGGAATGGTAAATGCATCTCTTTACAAAACTTCTTATCCAACTAATACATTGATACAAACTAAACAAATTCCTAACAAAAGCTATTGGGACTTACGTTAAGGCACACGGTATCCAAGTACATCTCAGTGAATTTTACGTCTTTGTGCTTTTCAGCAGCCTCTCTGCATTTTCGTAGGAAAAGCCCATCTGACATGCGCCTATGTCAACAGAAGACAAACATTTAATTTTAGAAAATGGTTTTAAAATGTCAAATTACTTAAAGTAATTTGTACGGAATACAACTTACATAATATTGGCCTTATGAACAGCGGTAACACTGGCCCTCTGATTATTTCTGGCATATTCAAAAGCATACTCTGCAATGCGTTGGCTGGCTTGCTCTGTAATGAGCTTAATGCTCTGTACAACTCCATCAACAATCTGAAAATATACAAATCCAAGAAAGATTCAGGTAAAATATGTAAACTATGAATAGTGTTTAAATGATTTTTTCAACAAAATGCAAACCATTTTATTTCGAAATGTCAAAGGTGTCTGTGAAAGATGATGAGACACAATGTTTTAAACTAAAGAAAAGTGAAATAGACCTACATGGTGATTCAGTGAGGAAATAATAAAAAGGTCTAAAGACCAAAACTGTAAAACAATAAAATGTAACAACTGGACAAGTAATGTGTCTTACCACATGTTCAATACCACTGTATTCTCCCTCAGTGTTCTCCCTGATGGTGACCAGGTTCACATCAGTGTAGGGGGTCTTGTAGCCCTCAATGGACACACAGGGGCGCACGTTGGCATAGAGGTCAAACGTTTTCCTCAGCAGCAGGTTCATAGAGGGATGGCCAGCAGCTATTGGCGTCTTCAAAGGACCTATAGATTGTTAAGTAATTCAAAATGGTTTACTAGTTCACCTGCCAACAAAAAAAAAAAAGAAAACCTTTTTTGAGGGATAATATCTAAACCAATGTGTCATGTTTTGTAAGAGGTTTGGCAAGTGTAATTCACATCTCTAAAACTATTTCACTTCCCATTTTTTTGCTGTGGGAAGTAATAGCTACTGGGAAAGAGAGATTAGTTTAAAAAAAAAAAAAGTATGAGCATATCATCATCACCATCAGCAATAAATTATTGGCAAATAATCCCTATTTTATTTCAGGTTACCTTTTAGACCAATTTTGTTTTTATCCATTGATTCTTTGGCATCAGGAGGGATCATCCACTTGCCACCAGGTCCTTGGATGGCTGTAACATTTCTCTCTTCCCACTGAATAGGTGCCTAGATCAAAAGTGTATGTACAGCAGAATCACTACATTAGTTTACATTATGCCTTTTTTTTTAAATATTTTAATACCAATGCTGATATAATACAAAGATACATTATGTTATTATTTTTCTGCTCTTCCAGAACTAACTTTAGCTGCTTCAAATATCTTTATAACAGCAGTGGAGATCTCTGGACCAATTCCATCACCGGGGATTAAAGTAACCGTATGAATCTGTGAGGCAGAACACAGACACATAATATTCATCAATCATAAGAATAATTATGCACTTCAGACACTGAGTCACAATTTAATTAAAGCTAAAAGTTACATCAAAAACCTACTGTAGCTCTAGAGGACAGATACATACCCCCTGGGTGAATGTCCTGGGATGTGGAGGCTCTTTCCTCAAAGCGCCAACCATCCATGACACCTGACAATAAAAAGGCCCAGGTTTTATATATCTGTGATTTTAATAGGCACACACACACACACACACACACACACACACACACACACACACACACACACACACACACATATATATATATAAAAGCTGTTTCACTTCGACAGAGTAAATACTGTCATAATTACTGTTTTGTTGTACATTTCTAATAATAAGGGGAAAAGATTAAAAACAGAGCAAGGATGTAAGGTGACTTGAACAAAGCTTATTGGAGTAGTGAACATACTAGGAACAGAATGACGCAAGAATTGAGCACTCTTACTGTACAGCATACTTAATCTGGATAACTGTTCTCCTGGACTGTCCTCGTTTTGACCCAAAATGTACATAATTACTGTTATACCAATCGGTGGTTACTTTAGTAAACATTAGCTACCCCAAAAAGGCCTGCAACAAGGGCAAGAGCAACTAAGAACTAACTTAGTTAGTTTACTAACGAAAATTGACTAAAGATGTAAAGATGTCATGTAGATGACCAATAGGAAAAGCGAGGCAAGGATATTCAACATTTGAATACGTATGCTTAACTTGCATCCTGTGCCTTAATTCTATCAGTGCAATTGAGCGATAAACCCCACTTTCTTAGCAGAGTAAGGATCTGTAAATGGGGGACATTTCATAGGCATTTGTTGCCTTAAAGAAATTGGCATTAACGGGAAGTAGTTAACTTGAGCAATCAGCTGTTTATTAACTTTTAGTGCAATGTTTGATAATGGAAAACTGAGCTAGCCGACTGCTCTTTTCATTAAATGCTATCAAAGTAGCTAGCTAGCTCAACAGCGGTCAAGAGTCAGGTTGCTATAGTAACTATAAGCAAGTAGCCTATGTGTTAGCGGCTAGCTAGTTAGCTGGGTGGGTGCTCTCTAGAATGCATGCAGCATTTGATTGTGTGAACGACATTCAAAAGAACCTAACGTCAGTTAATGAACTGAAACACAATGCCATGCGTCTGGTGCAATGTTTATGAACAATGTAAATAGTTTCCCCATACATACCGCTGACCTCCAAGCTTTCCCTGCCATCCTAAACCAGCCAAGGTCGACGCAACAGCAGTGGCAGCACTTGTGAAGCTAACGTTAGCCACAGTACAAAACGGATTTCCGTTCTGAACGATTTATTTCTCCAAAATAAACCCTTATTAAATAAAGTCACATGTCTTCTAATGTTGGCAAATGTTACACCTATTGCAATGCACAGGTAGCTCTTACTCTGGCTGTCTTCCGGGATTAGCAAAGTAATTAGGGAAGTGACTATATTTGGTCTAGAGTAACACAATGAAATAATAAAATGCAAGCTTCTCATAAGAAAAATGTGTTATCATTAACGGGTTAACTATATACTGTTTGTCGGAAGTTTGGATGACCACATGGAGTGCCTCATATTTACATATCGTCCATCACTGTCAAACATAAATCTTGTACTATATAGACATGTAGGCTAAACATACATAGGCTATAGTGTACATGATCGCCAATGTTATGTTTATAAAGTAATCTATTACCCATATGTATTCATTTTCACTATTTGTATTTGTTTACAATTTACAAAAACACTAGACTTGTACATGGGCACTGTTGTTGGTCATTGATTTTTATATATATATACAAACACTTTGTTTTACTTACTTGTATTGTATGTACGTAATAGTTGCTTATTTTTACCCATCTTTATTCCGCTCTGTGGTCTGTGTTTTTGCTGTATGTCTATTTTTATATTTCTGTGAATTGTTCTGTGCTCAAGTACATTAAGAGCAACTTAAAACAGGAGTCAAATTCCTTGTGTGTACACATATTTCGCCAATAAAGCTGATTTTGTTTCAAAAGTTTGCAGGGCGATTACCACCAGCACATGGCGCCATTGCACCGCTTCAGAGATTGTTCCACATCTTTAATACACTTGGTTTCTGGATGTGCTAGAAGTGTATATGATATGTATGTATCAGTTGTCCCAAAGTAGACTTTGTAGACAGGAGTAAAAATCAAACATGTTAAGTACACCTTTATAAGCATATTATTTTCCACAAGTTGATTTTACAGATAATAAACTTTATGGTATAAAACAAGTAGAAACAGCGGAAACAAACATTCAATCACTTTTTGCAAAAGTTCAAATTACAAAGAAAGCATACAGCATGGGACACAGTAACTCCCAAAAGTATCCAGCAATGCAAAATGGAAAAAAGGCTCCTAATTGCTTAAACCAATAGCAATTCTTAAGCAGCATAGCTCTCAGCATAAATGCAGGCTATAACACAGTACAAAATGCACACTGTGCAAGTAATGACATCTTTGTACCAAACTGAGGGGTGTCAGTATGGATAAAGGTTTTCAAACCACTTACATGTATTGTCAGTTACTCAAGGCATAGGATGCAATGCAGTTTCAACAAATGCCTCACACTTCAACACGGGGCATGTGTGTCTGGCGACGATACTTATCAAGCATTTGGATAAAGCTTAGTCATTTGAAAAACCTACAGTACATTAGTCATGGGTTATCATACAACAAAAAGTTGCTAAATGTTGCACACAGATGCGTTCAAAATAGCCCAGCTCAGATGGCATACTGCTTTGGCTGCTTCTTCAGGCTCATGGATCTTTCAGTTTGGGAAATTACATGAGTGGCTCTGTTGTTGAGGAGTCTGCATTCATGGAGAACATCTGTAGAAAATGAAATGTAGGGCAAGGATTATATAGGATTTATATAGGATAAGACACAGCAAACAGTACATTGTTGAGTAGACTGGTTAGACCACACTTTTCTTGAAAAATATGGCCCTGCAGAGAACTTACCGTTAAACTGTTTGTAGGCTTCTTCAATTATGGCATTGCTTGATCTCTTTATCTCCCAGTAACTATCCTCTACCCATGGTTTGCAATCAGGATGTTCAACCAGCTGCCCATTCTTGTATAAACCAGCTAAACGTTTATAGAAAGAAAAACAGTTTACTTGAACAAGAAAACATATTCAAGCAGGGGATGAGAAGACATCATAGACATGTCATTAATGCCACTGGAAGATGGTGTATGCACGATAAATACTACGTCCAACAACTGATGAATGAGTGTAAGTTACCAGTCACGATACAATAACACTCCAGTTAATATATTTACCTTTGATGGTATCATCAATGTCTTTGCATAATTGGTACAAATCACTCCCACGTCCGACCACCCTTTCACCTACAATGTAAAACAATTGAAACATTTTTAAAAGGACCTCCAAATCCATGAAAACAATATCAAAGTTAGTTAATGTTATTAACAGGACTAAATTAAAAGACATGATATCTTACCATCCAGCACCTTGATGCTGGGGAACATGTCAAGAACTATGGATCTATATGCTGCGATCCTGCACACTGACATTGAGAAAGTAACTGTAAGTTCACTTATCAAGATTTTCCATCCACTGTTTTCAAATAAAGTCACTACAAATTACCTGGATTAGTGTAATTGTAAGTGTTGTCTTTAAAACGTATATTTTCTAGCTTTCTCAAAGGCTGAAGGCAGTGTAGGTTCTCAATGCTGTTGAAAAACAAAACAGAGTAGGGATGATTTCAAATGACAAATTCAGACTACTGCTCTTAAAAATATGATTACTTGTAGCAAAATATTTTAACATCACATACATATTGAATTGTTTGTATACTACGTAATTAACATTGTTATTGGTGACATTCACATTTTTATTCATCTAGGGAAAGCATTTGGTCAGTGGTTATATAGTGATACCTTGATATGATATTACCAGCCACGTTTAAGTTCTGTAAACTGTCACAACTGCGCAGGGGCTCTGAAATTACAAAAGCAATAACATCACATTAAAAAAAAATCTTTCTATTTATGATAGAGACCTCCTTGATATAAGAAAATATAACAGCATGGAAATAAAGAATATATTTGTTCCAAAAATCTTACCTAAACTGGAAATCCTGTTGGCAGACAAATTGAGTACAGTAAGAAGCCGAAGGGATGCTAGAGGTGCTAAATTTGTGATGCTATTTCCAGAGAGGTCTAGTCTCTCCAAATTCATACACTCCCCAATGCATCCGAGATCATGTGTTCCTGTAAGACACAAAATTAACAATAAGAAACAATGATGGCATTTTTGAATGCTTAAATAGTGGTTTATTAATTCAGTCTTACCAAGACCTCTCAATTTGAGAAACAGTATAGACTCCAAATCAAACTCTCCTGTACGTGACTTGAGCAGCACAGCAGTTATCTTCTCATAGTCTGCATCTGAAAAAATGAGAGAAATAAGACTGCAGCATAACTATTTCTATTCTTACATATGCAACACAATCACAGACTCCTTGTTTGTGAGTCAGTGCTGCAAAGCACAGAGCGCTGGAAGCAGTGTCTGTTCTGTTTTACAGTGGAACAATCGAATAACCCATGAAATCATTTCTAAATATTAAATAACAATTCAAGCAGACAATGGATTTCATATCTGGCAGCGCACTGAGCTTTTCCTCTGCCAGCTCCAGAGGAAAGGGTCACAAACAGGCAGACATGGGGCTCTTTGTGTTGTCTGCTGTCATGCATGAATAACAATGGAGGAAGTTATATTTGGTATAATTTCCTAAGGCAGTAACTACACATGAATACTCTTTCATGAGCCTGCACAAATGGAACACTGATTTCCTGAGGAGGACAGCATCGCTGAAAAAAAGAGACTCACAAGGTTAACCACAAATAATGATGTTGGGGTATATTTTTTCCATTTCATTCTGTTACATTTTCCATTATTAACTTTATTTGTAAATCATATAAGGACTGGCAGGCAGGGTAGGCACTGTAACACCAATACAAAAGGGAGAAAGGGTCGTGGGTGGGATAAGTAGGGCCACCAAACACATATCTTGCATAACTGACACCTGCAGAAATAAAGATGATGGTGTTAAGCTTAGCCACTAGTAAATGTTTTTAGCTAATGTTGGTAGCTACCTGTATCTTAGCTATGAGCGTCGTGAGGCATCGGCTGCGTGATTCCATGATGATGATGATGATGATGATGATGATTCAGCCGGATGAAAGTGGGTGGGTTAACTTATTTGATGAAATGGTAATTGTTCGTGTTTCTCCTCTGATGATGACACACGTAAAATGTTGTGTAACGGACGATACGTTGTTAGCTACAGCGCAGCTTAAAGCCACAGCTAGCTAGCGTAAGCCGCTAGTGGCTAGCATAGCGACGTAGCAACAAGCTATCCATCACAACTTACCTTGGTCTTTATCTCGCTTAGAGTCCATCGTAGGCAACTTTCCTACTTTGAAAGCTACCTATCGCAATAATAAGCGACGATTTAAACCAATTCAATGGAAAGGCAAGGCAGTGGTTATTTGGGGGAAATGTTAAACTGGCATCTGTCCTGGGGTGCAGTCAGGACACGCTCACTGTGCTGCTGCGCTGCAATAGCAGGCAGGTGGATGAGACGGACTTCAGGCTCTGCAGTCCAGCGTAGCACGAGCCGGGGCAGAGGCAGTACACCGTGTTAGAGGGCGTTTGGAAACAGAAACGTGGCTCCACTGGCTGGGGGAAAACAATGTTACGGTATTTGTTCGTTGTTCCCTCCGTGCAACAGGTTCTGTGTCGATCAAAAGTTTTGTTCTTGTTAAAACACCGAGAGGGATTCTTCTATGAGGTTTTGGAGTGGATCCACTCTGAATAATTGTCCAATTAAGTAGCAATTAAATCAAAAATCACAATAACCACACGAGCATGCACGAGTCTAATTCAATCAGATGAGAAATAGCATTTATAAATATGCTAATTAAATATAAATTAATTTGTTTTGAAAAGAGGGAGAAGACAAATATGGAAAATGGATTTGAGGAGAGTTTGCGGTGCCAGAATCAGACATCTTTTTAGGGTTAGTGCCTGCACACATTTTCCAGTGATGGGAAGTAACTGAGTTTATTTAGCCTATACACACTGCACGTCAGTAAGATACAAAATAAAGGTACTTGCACTTTTAGTATTTCCATTTAATGCTTTTACTCCTTCACTAAGGCTCTCATTTCAGGTGGGAAATATTATACTCCACTAGATTTGTATCACCTAAAGTTATAATACTTAGAAGATGAAGAATTTATCTACAGAACGTACGATCAGTTGATAAAATATGACGCATTAGCCTGTAGATTAAATGACCCAAAAGTAGGACATAAAATGTACACACATTTACATTTAGCTTCACCTTGAGCAATTGAAACACATGTTAATGTATCAATAATAATCATGATAAAGGATCATACGTTTTCCACCAATGCACAATACACACCCCTCTTTTCTTCATATTAACTTGATCAACATTAAGCAGCCCCACAGTCTACAGCATTTAAATGAACCGCAGGTGGTGATTCACATTTCTTTATTTATTTGTTTACCTGAGGTCCCATTGGTGTGTCTTGACTCCGGAGAGCAGCAGCTGGGCGCTTAAAGAGAAGCAGATCAGTTTGCAGTTCTTAGACTCCGCAGACAACATCTACTGGCTCCGACACACTTGGACATTGGTCTTCTACTTTTCCTGCATTTATTTTTTTATGCTTGTATGAATCCTTATGCGTTTTGCAGTCATGGCGGACATCTTCTGTGAGGACAACAACAACAACAACAACAACAACCTTTTTTAAGAGTTCGCAACGTCGTCGACTCATCCTGTGCGGAGACTTTGTCTCCGAGGATCCCCTAAATGCCTTTCATTGAAAAAAGGCTTCGGACGTTCAGTGTTGTGGATGTGTACAAGCAGCAAATGATTTGATTAAGATGGGTAATAAGCAAACTATATTTACCGACGAGCAACTTGATGCCTATCAGGTAAGCGTGCACGCCCGTGTCTACCTGCAGAATGTTGGAGGATATAAGAGGCTATATGTCCAACTAAAATCATGTTAAAGCATAAAATAACGTCCTGTAATCATTCAGATCTCCTTTGTATGTAAATGGTGATCTACACCGTAGACCTCAAGTTTAGTTCAGTTTATGAAAAATATTAAGAGAATACATGTTTGTGGAGGGAAGAACAAAGTGGAGTAAAAGCTATGCTTATACAGCATTTTAATGTATGCATTTCCTCATGTCCTTTAATAATTACATTCCATAACTACTAGTATCATACGTCACTATTTATCCTTTTCTTCCTGATATGGACTCACTCCTGACAGTGGAATGTCAGGAGTGAGTCGAATGTCTTGAATGTAATGGGTGAAAGTTAAACTGAACATTTTGTGAGATAGAGAGAAAATGAAAATGTATATTTTCAGTATTGATCATTAATACCACTTGACCTAAATCCAATGCAAGCTGGTGGTCCTGGTCCCCATCATTTAATGACAGGCAATAATCCATTTCTTCATAATGTGTGGTCAGTTATGACTCCGCTGTTTAAATATGTATATCATCTTGATAAGTGAGAGTAGCAGACGGTTTTGATTTCCTTGTAAACTGGAGGATCTTGTGTTTATCATGGCACTATCTGAGAAGATCTGACCTTTTGTTCCCTGAAACAATAATCCAGGTTTTCCTGTGAAGAAACACATCTTCATGTGCACAGGTTTATCATGGGATTTAGGTGCAGACTTAATAATTGATGCGGAGCCAGTTTGATATGCTGTGAAACTCTACTCTCAGGAGACAGTTTAGTTCTCAAGAGCCTCTCTGGTTACTCCTGCTACTTTTTAAAAACCCTTATTAGAATACTGTTGCTTTCTGTTTGCTTTACTAATTACATTCCCCATTGGGTATCAGTACATTTTATTTCTTATTTTTTTGGATAACACCCAATTCTGCATATTGAGCTTGAGTGTTGTTCACCAACACCACTTTACTACCCTGTACTGATTGGATGCAACAGTGATGAGGCTTACCGGGAAAGCTGTATTTTTTGGTTAATCACATTGTGTGTAGAGCTCAGGTGGCTGCGCTCTGCTTCTCACACTCTGGAGCACAACTCGTACAGAATGGATACAAGGGAAAATGTAGATGAAATACCCCCAGTAGGGCTGTTGGATAATGCGTGCGCCAACACATGCAAGTCACACAACAGCAGATCATGTTCCCTGTGCCTCATCGTTCCCATTGTAAGTGACAGGTGGCAACACCCACACACATCATCATTTGAGAGACACCAGACACCCTGACGACAAGCGTTGCACAGGTTGTTCACATGACTTCAGAGGAACCATAATGTTATTTTGTATGACTCAAAGATGTGTCATTGAGAGTGTTTTTTGGCCTTTTACAGAATATGCAAAGAGTTCTTGTACAATTTGTCACACACTACAGTTTATAAAACTCCCGTATGTGTCATATTTGTGTTTTGACATACTGTTTTTCTCTTATTGCAGGACTGTACATTTTTCACCCGCAAAGAAATTCTGCGGTAAGATTATACACATAATAATGTTACCGAAATGCACAGAGACTGACTTTTGTTTCCCTGTGTTCCCTCCTTCAATGCACTGTTATGATGTGCTTTAAGTGGACACTAATGCATTGAATGTAATACTGTATGTTAAGTCACAAACCATCCTGTAACCAGGGACTGTAATGAATGGATGGTTTACCACTTCAGAAAGATATCCACTTCAGACTGGAATAAAACAATCCATTATTGGACATTAGAGGTTTTATGTCATAACAGTACAAAATGAGTAATGAATTTTGGAATACAGGCACAAAAATAATTGATGTATGTCAGATTGTTCTTATTTTAATTCGAGCACATGCAATGTGTGGTTTGCAGTTGGTCAATCTTTGGTGAACCAAGTGTGGTATTGTGTCACCAAAGATTCGGCCAAAGCCACAATAATATAAGTTTGTTAATGTTAATAGATTCACTGAAGTGTCAAATAATAATAAAGTGAAGCATATGAAGCTAGAAGTCCAATCGTTTAATGTCTACAGACTGACATCTTAAAAGATCCTTTCATCCAACCCATTAATTGTCCTCCTATATCTCCACATCAACTAAACATCCCAGTAAATTCAAGCAGGCTGCAATATAACAGGCAATCCAGACATATGTAATTACATCTATAAATGGATATATGGGTAGTAAAACATTTCAGGGTTTTGTCATTGACGATCTAGAAGGTTCTGTTCTGTAGCTGTGTCAATATATTACCTAAGCCATGTTGACCTTTTGACTGTGGTGTTGTTTTCAGTGCTACCCAATCAAGTGTCACATTTCTATCTCGACATGTGCAACCTCAACACTTAAAACATGAAAGAAATATGAATCTACTCTTAATGATTGCACTAGGTAGAATGACTCATTGGGTCGCATGATTCATTTCTCTCTTCCTGTCACTCAGTCCCGTTGAGGACAGGCATTAATTAAACAAATTGCTTGCTTTTCTTCTTAGTGGAATTGACCAATGATGCTCACGTTTCAGTGTCTTTTGTCAGTGGTTCTAGATGTTGGAAGATAAACAGCTACTTAAAGTAATTAAATGCTGATACTCAAGAATGTTGCAGTGTCACATTATATAAGGACAGTTGTGTGATTCTAGGCATGTAGGAATTTAAGGTCTGATTTGCTCAAACCCTCGATGTGCAGTAATGGCTGTTTTTGAAATAATTTCAATACAAAGTACAAAGTATTTGTCATTGTCCTATCTCTTTTCACTTATTAACAAATTGTGTGCATGTCCCTCCATCAGTGGCACTGAATTAACTTAAAATTCCAAGGCCATCAGTGGATTGGAAACACAATAGACAATCAGCAGAGGGCACAATTGGGTCCTGCACTTAATGACCTTCATAAAACACTCCTTGTTTTTGTCTCCAACTTCAACGGTTACAGTACAGTTATGTAACATCAAAGACATGGTCACTGATGGTCATACGGCCATTGGTTTATATCCATTCAGCCTCATGTTATATCTTAGCATTACCACTAGATTATAACATTTCAGTGTGCAGTAGTTTTGGAAATGAAACCTGGTGTCAATAGGCCCACTGACATCAGCAGTTTTGCAGAAGTTGTACGATCCAAAGACTTTTAAGGGTCATAGTACTTTATACTACTACTACTACATTCTGCAGGTTTACCTGTTCATTTGCTGCAGTGTACCAATGAAACTTCATCATTTTGACAGGTTTATCTAATTTAATTGTAATGAGTTTGTCCTCTAAGACCAGTGTCCCTGCTGATAAATAGCTCTGCTCTGGAAACAAAGCTACGCCATGACAGGATTAGTCAAAGGACAGAGTGAAGGGGGGCTGTAGATAAGCACCGACTTTCCCGACATCCCGTTTATCATTCATTCAGCCGCCGTGCAGTGTATTTACATTATTCCCAATGATAAATGACATAAAATTTGCGGTTTTCACTGCTCAAGATAAGTGAAGGACAAGAGAGAGAAAGAGAAAGGTTAAAAAGAATAATAATAGTGTTAAAGGAAGTATTTGATTGTTCTGGTCCAGTATGTTGGCAAACCCGAATTATTACTGTATTTGAAATAAATATTGATTTATTTTATTTCCCCAATAAAACCATCCCAGCCATTTGCAAAACTTCAACATTTTGAATTCCATGTTTTTGTCCACCATCTTTTAATTGTTTTGAGGTCAAATATCTGTTTATGTCCATACCATAATTCCCACACTATATCTGTGCTATTCATAAATCAATAGCTCATTACATGTTCTGTAACTCTGTCTAAGTTTCAAGTGTTTAACTTCAGTAAAAGTCTAAGTTTGAGTTGTTTTTATAGTCTGTGTATTGTTTCTTTCCTAAACGGCAGTGAGCCAGAAGTATGAAAAAAATACAACTGTTCAAAAACTATTGTTATTTTTGATTCTAGGTTGCATGGCAGATACCATGAGTTGGCGCCACATCTTGTACCAATGGACTACACCAATGATCCTGACTGTAAAGTGCCTTTAGCCTTAATAGTCAACATGCCAGAATTAAAGGTAAATAAAATAATTTTGAAACTCAAATATGATATGATGTTATAACTCTTTCCTAATGGAACAGCCTCTTTTTACCCTTATTTTGTTTTTCACCAGCAGCGTGAGTTTTCTTATTTTAGATTTTGCTGTAAGGGCACTCTAAAACAAACGTGGTACCCGCTGCTCATGCGGACAGACACCTAATCAATACACACTCTCTTTCAGAGGACAGAATTGATTTTTCACCATCATCATCACTGATCTGATTGTGTGACACCACATTCTGTGAGCCTATGAAAGTTAATGTGCCATGAAAAGCTCATCCTTCTATTTTTAAGCACGTGCCATTTAAAAAGAATGTTCAGAAATTTTAGAAACGTCCTGTTGCATAACATCACAGCTGCATTTAACTCCACTTTTCACCTATACACCAGACACTACTACCACAGAATGTTATAGGGAGTCCTTATCCACCAAGGGTTTAACACAGAGACTCATATAGGGTGCCCTTCCTCCGGGCATAATTGGCCCTTGCCTGTTAAACTGTCACATGATTGCAGGGACTGTAAGGATTATATGAGAAGGATAGAGACCACAGAAGGCAGGATTGATGAGGCCCAGAATTATCTGGGCCTCATCAATTAGCCCACTCACCCAAAGTCCTCTACAGCTTCATAAATACATTTCCTGCTGTTTTATTGAGCTGTGTTGAGTCGACTGGACTGATTCAGGCTGCGCTGACGTGTCTCAGGATAGGCTTTAGATGTTCTTTTGCTGAGCTTGTATTGAGGTCAAAGATGGTAACCGTCCTCTGAACAACAGCTGTACTTGTATTACTTACAGGTATAAAATGAGAGAGATTGCAAGATGGGCTCCCCTCCAGTTTGAATTTATTACAAGTTGTGTCAAATCAGCTGATTACCTGGGATATAACACCCCTAGTAACAACATACGGCTAAGCAGTGGAGGAGAAAGTACTGACTTCACCATACCAGCAAAGAGAAGGAGTCGGCCTTTTTCAGTTGAACCAAGATCAGCAAAATTCACCCACCAGTTTATACATCTGCAGCTTATATGTAAAACTGACAACAGCATGTAAAAAGCAAAAGGTTCTGAAATGTATAGTCCTTTCAAGGTATTTTTTTAAATATCTGTTTTTCTTATCCAAACCACATGATATACACCGATCAGCCATAACATTTTGACCACTGACAGTAAAGAACATTGATTATCTAACAATGGCACCTGTCAGTGGGTGGGATATATTAGGCAGCAAGGGAACAGTTTGTCCTTGAAGTTGATGGCTAGATGACTTGGTCGGAGCATCTCCAAAACTGCAGTTCTTCTGGGGTGTTCTCGGTCTGCAGTGGTCAGTACCTTCCAAAAGTAGACCAAGGAAGAAAACACAACAATGAGCTCAAGTTTTGACTTGGCCTCCAAACTCCCCAGATCTCAATCCAGTAGAGCGTCTGTGGGATGTGCTGGACAAATAAGTCCGATCCACGGAGGCCCCACCTCGCATCTTACAAGACTTAAAGGATCTGCTGCTAATGTCTTGGTGCCAGATGCCACGGCACATCTTCAGAGGTCTAGTGGAGTCCATCCCTCGACGAGTCAGGGCTGTTTTGGCGGCAAAAGGCGGACCTACACAATATTAGGCAGGTGGTCCTAATGTTATGGCTGATCGGCGTATATTGCAGCGAATCTTACGTTTTACATTAATGTGTACCAACATTCGCTTTAAATGTTATTGTCCCCTTGATCTGCAGGAAAACCCGTTTCGCAACAGGATCGTAGAGTCTTTCTCAGAGGACGGGATGGGCAATCTCAGCTTCAATGAGTTTGTGGACATGTTCTCAGTCCTCAGTGAAATGGCTCCTAGGGAACTCAAGGCCATATATGCCTTCAAAATATACGGTAATGATGAATTTCTAAAAAATCCATTATCAATTTAAAAAATTTCCCAGAACTCCATAAAATGAAAAACTTTGATTATTTGCTAAAAATCCCTGTTGCCCGCAGATTACAATGTGGACAATTACCTCTGCAAAGAGGATCTGGTAAAGACACTAAATAAGCTAACGAAGGAGGAGTTGACTCCTGAAGAGGTGGTGCTGGTGTGTGAGAAAGCCATCGAGGAGGCGGATTTAGACGGAGACAACAAACTCTCCTTTGCTGACTTTGAAAATATGATAACCAGGGCTCCTGACTTTTTAAGGTAATTACATGTACCTCTCTTCAGACAAACTTTTTTTACATGATGTTTATATAAAAGCAACTGTCTACTGTGTACTGTGTGCTGTGACAAGAGAATTTACCAAGGATGAATAAAGTATCTATATCTATTTCGATCTCTAATCTATAACCTCCTTCTAGATGAGGGGCAGAGGCCTTTTAAAATAAGGCAATACATGCATCACCCGTCATGTTGCAGCGCTGTTAGCTGTTGCTAGTTACTTACAGTTTTCATTACCCAGATGGCTGGTAATCATTTTCATCAATTAACTGTCAGCCTAATGGCATCACTTTAATCCCGAGCCGCAACTCTGTTCATTCATCTATATGCAAATTGACTCACAAGTGTCTGTCCCCACTGAAATGAGTGGGGACAGTGAGTGTATCCTAACATATAGAGTAAGTCACTATGTGGGCATGCACATTGACTACTACTGTTTCAATTGTGGTTTCTTTTGTCGCTCCAGTACCTTCCATATACGAATCTGAGAGGACTTCGTGGAAGGTTTCCAAGGTCGTCAGCGTTGTGAACCTCAGGACTCTACCGTTATCCTGTCCTGGCTACTGCACAGTGCCTGTCTTCCACTCCCCCTGTCAAAACATCATCAGTCTTCTCCGGCCTCAGTGAAGTCTGCTTAGTTAGACAGAAAAATATTGAATCCCGGATCCTGACTTTCTTTACTTTAAATTAAAACACATCTATAAAAGGGCTTGACCTTGATTGGTCTCTTGTTGGGAGAAAAGACAATTCTTTCTACATTTTAAGGTTGAGCCAAACTCTGGATTGCTGCTTATTGGTCACATTCAAGAATTCAAGAAACATGATGACAATCGTATTTTACTGTTCTCCAGTTTAATGAAGGGCTTTCTCATCTGAACTCATTTTGCTAGCTGTCATCTTCTGCCTCATCAGCCATTATCAAGAGACATTCCATACAGCCATTTTTTGGATACACATGTTACAGTATTTTATGTGACTTCAGGTATTTGTCTTACCTTGAATAAATGTTTTTTTCTCTATATTCTGAGTGAATTACTTTTTGTTTAATGTTAAATAATCCTTAAATAAAAGAGCTTTCTCTGTTAGTTAACTAAAAGCAAAACAAATAATTTTAAGTGTCTGTCCTGACCTGCTGCATTAATGAGTTCAGTGATATCCCGTTCATATAACCAGTTCAACCCAAGCCACCTGCCCGCGATGATCAAGGAGTGTGCACAGTAAAGATCAGGAAACAACTGTGCCTCTGCATGGCCCATCATATGAGCTGTAATAACTTGTTAAGCAGGATGTGTTCATTCGGAGTGAGCTGTCTCAGCACTCACAAAGGATGATTACATCCTGCACACTCAGTTAATCTCAATGGGAGAGCTGGAGGAAATGGCCTTGGTCATGTTGGTTGATGATTAATGGGTCCTGGTTTCTGGGTTGTAGGGCACAGATTTGCATCAGGTACATATAGAGCATTCTGGTTTATGGACAGTTCATGTTTTCAGCTCAGGTTGTACTAGTGTGTCAGCCGCTAAGATGTTTGCATCTGAGTCATCTTTATGTCTTTGCCGCCAAGTGCGATGGCTCCAAAATAAATATGACCTGGTGAAATTGGTGCTGAGTCTGACAAATACAGAGCAGTTACAGAGTAGAAATGGGTACACTAGCTGCAGGCTAAAGCGACAGAACATAACAAGTAACCCAGCACAGACCCACACCATTTCATCACAAGTGTGTTGTAAGGAAACTGTTTCTTTCCTGTTAGCTGTTGGAAATAAACACTGCAACTGGTTTTGTGTGGTGGTGTGTTGTTCAGGCTAGATCTTGTGTGTGACAGCAGACAAAAAAAAAAGTATAATATGCAAATCAACAACATATGAGTGTAGAAAATAGAGCCACATTGGTGGATTGTAAGCTATGAAAAATGTAGGAATGTGCCTTATATTGCCTGAAAGAGGAGGATGTTGAAGTCAGTTAAACAGTGTGCAGCCATCAGAGCAGCCAGTTAATTCTTCATTCAATTATCTCCAGTTCCCTTTATGAGGGCAGTATCAAATATTCGGGGCCATACAGTGCTGATTGTGTGGCTTCATTAATTACTGGTCTCACAGAGAACATCTGTTAATTATGATTCCTGCATAGAAGCTTCTGGTGCAATGTGATACTGGGGCTGTAAAGCAGCCATTGCTGTAAGCAACTGTTTCTGAGGTTGAGAGCAGCCGAACAGTGTGTGGAACTCACGCTGATTTCCCTCCAAGGAACCATGTCTGTTTTAATTGGAGCAGATTTAAGATGGCGCCTTAAGCTTTCACAGCATAGCGACAGTGGAGGTGTTACACACTACTCGATAGCAGTTAAAGAGATTCTTATAGAAGTTGGTGCTGAAATATTTCTTACGTTACCTTTTTCTTGAAAGTGATTATTGATTATTATTATTATTATTGTTTATACATGGTAATACTTTATTTTAACCCTCTCGTCTCTTGGCTATTCATACCACAACACACACAGTTGTGCTCTTATGAAAATACAAGGAAAACAGGAGGAAATGTGCATTACTGTCACGGTAATGCACATTTCCTCCTGTTTGCCATTTACACTTAATCATCTGGATCTAAGCTGTGAAAGAGAAAATTACAGAAATGTCAAAATATTGGTTCTCTCCCAACTTAAATGTTTTGATATTTTAGTGGGTTAATATAACCTCATTTACATTACATGGCTTGCAGGGAAAACACCTAAAATCTTTACCTCTGTCATCAAGGTTCTTCATAAAATTGTGCTGCAGCTGTTCCTTTTTACCTGTATAATATACATTTATATCATAAAGATAACCGTGAGCATTCAGGTATGCAGAAAGGCCTTTGAAGAATTAGTTATACTGTCACTTTAGTGACTAGCACTACAACTATAGAGAGTAAATAAGCAGCAGATGATAAAAGATAAATAATGACATTTAAGCATCTTTGACCCACTTCCCCTTGCTGTCGTATACAGACATTTGAAATATGTATGCAAATAAAGTTTCCTGTCAAGGAAGTGCAGCATTGATGGTAGCAGCCTGCAGTCAAACTCTTTTTAAAGACCAGTAGTAAACTGTACATCTTTTTTCCCCGAAGCTGAATTGATAGATGAAAAGTTTTCCTCATTTATAGATTTGTGTTTAATGACATCATGTGTTTTGTAAAACATCAGTGTACAATTTGTGTTTTATTTAGCTCATTAGCTTACATGTGGGAAATGTACATTTTTAAATAAATATATTAAAAAGCAAAAATATACAGAAGATGACATTTGAATGGCTATGACCATGTGTGCTCATGTTGAAGCATTCACAGAGTATATATTAGGCAGGACCACTGTAGTGTCAGAGTGAAATTAGTGAACATTTTCATCAGTAGCTGGTAAAGTAACCTCTTCACCATTTTCTTTTGGCTTCAGGGAATAGCCATTTCCATTTTTCATTCTGCAGGAGGTAAAGAAAGTTCATCATTAAATAAAAATCGAATAATTAAACACAACTTTTAGAGAATTAAGTATTTAATTTAAAGCACTTTGACTACATTACTAACCTTTAACCCCCAGGACGAGTGGCTGTGTTTGGGTCTGATGTCCTCCAGACGGTTGAGTTTAGGTTGGGCCGTGTCCTCATGGGCAGGAATCAGCTCGTATGTATTGTCATGAGGGAAGCGGCCAGTGAGGACTTCATTGGTGATCTCAGCATACACAGAATCCCTGTGCTGCTCTGATGTTGTTCTCATCTCAAACGGTGTAGTGTGTGGGCTACCAGGCCTGCCAGCAAGGTGATAGACAGCATTGTCACTCATATATTCCAGGCTGTGGCTGCTGCTCGCTCTGCTGCACGAGTCTGTCTTCTCTGACAGTGGGTCATAGCAAGGGGCTTGTCTGACGGGCTTGGGGGAAAGTCTAGGTGGGGTGTGGGGGGGTGCACTCAGCCCGTAAGACTGCTCTCCGCCAGAGCTGTAGTTCAGAAGTGGCAGAGACCGGCTCTTGCTGTCCAACAGGTCGAGCTCAGAGTAAATAGAATCCGGTCCAGATGGAGGACTACACCTGCTCATGTTCTGAGCCTGGGTTGTGTTTCTCTCTGCTCTCCCTGAATTATTTCCAGGTAAATTGTCCTGACAGATGTGTTGGAATCTCGGTATCTCCCTGGGTGACTGCTTCCTGAGCTGAGCATACAAAACCTTGTCCTTGTCGTTCAGGGGACCAACATCAAGGAGCCTGCTCCTCCGAGGCAAAGGTGGTACTTCCTGTTTTACAAAACAAGGATTTTAAAGTTTCAGCTTGGAGATATTTGACACAGTAACAAGTTCAGGGTAACATATTAGTAATTCCTGTAATTCATGGACTGTACACACCTCTAGTGACCTTGGTGGTCGTGTAGGTGGCTGCTCGGAGGCCGGGTTTATCTGTTGTCGCGTGTTCTTCACAGCTCTGACAGTGCCCACAGGCTGTTCTTTAGGGCTAACCTGGATGATATCATACAGCCCTTCATTCAGTGCCTGCAACAAAAAGAAGGGGGGAAAATGTAAACCTTCATTCTTGATCAATGTTAATGTTGCTTAAAGAAAGATACTAAATAGTTTTGTCTCACCTCAGAACACGGGGATGTCAGATACTCTCCAAACGGCTCAAAGGGGCTTGTCTTGTAGTATTCTATGAGATCAGAGACTGTGTCATGCCTTTCAGTGTCTCCACAGACTGCAAACTGCCCTGATTCACTTTGGCTTATCACAAAATGTCGACACCGATCCCTGCCTCTGCAACAGGAAGAAAAACATTTGTTAAAACCTTGACTCACATTCTGATGTTCACATTTAATAACACATTCTCTTTGGTCTCATGTTATCACCAGAGTGGTCTAGTATTGAATCCAAATATTAGATAATTAATTAAAACTTTGGCTGAAAAGTGTTTACAATTTGAAAAGGAATTTGGTTAAAATGACTTAAATAAGATGTGTGGTTCAGACAAGTCGTAAATAATATGATGTTCATTCTGTGTTAAATTATTTAACTGAAACATCCCATTTATGACTTTTGGAGCTTGGATATCCACTGATAAATTAATCTGCTAACAAATAGTTTAGAAGCAGTCCCAGTAAGCCCATACTGATTACATTTATACTGTACTTTAAAACTTTGTGAAGATATATATGCGTATGCAATCACACATGAATATTATAAGCAAGCATTAAATACAGAGAGGATGTTTGGCTGAGCTATCATAGTGAGTCATAAGCGAGTAAACCAATACTCACTTATAAGACAGTATGTATCCGATGGCCTTATCACTGAGACGGACAAGGAAACAGCCCAGCTCCTTTTTTCTGAGTAGTTCTTCAGCATCCCTTTAAATAAACCACAGAGAAGTTTAAAACCCAAACTTTTTAGTACATGTGTTTCCCAAAAGCCCATTTACCTGAGTTTACAGGAAGAGTGAGGCGGATCATGTAATTCCCCTTGAGAAATTACGCCATATCAAAGGAAAATCTATTTAGTGTCATTTAACACAACACAGGTTCTGACAAAAGTGTTCCTTGTGCTCTTTATGTAGGTGTAGTTTGTTGAATCCACAATCTTCCAGACATAACAATGGTATATTGTCTGTCCTAAATGTCTGCTTAACTAAAATATCACTGCACCTGATGTACAGTTACAGTACACATTAATACATTCTCACTGAAAATAATAGAGCTTTGCAATGAACCATATAAATTGATTTGCTTGACAAATAAAAAACACATTCTTTATTAAAAATGCAGTAGGTCATTTGTTACTACTCTGTATTTGGAAGATTTATATTAAAATTGGACATACTAGCGCTGGGATTTCTCTGTTGGCACAAACATATTATACTATTATTGAGCATTTAAGTTCATTACTGACCCTCGAAAATAGTTGTTTGACAAGAAAAATATTTATTTTGTCCATACAATGAAATGTTTTCTCAATAAATACTTACTTTCTTGTGATGAAGCCCAGGAACCAAGCGGGGAAGAAGCCGTTGCGCACGATGAGAGGCACTTGAGTCTCTATGAACCACTTTGAAGCCAGTTCCCTGAGTCTTCCTTCAGTCCCTTCAAAATGAGAATCCAATGGTGGTTCTCGTTCCTCCATCCTCGCCCGGTCCTAATCAAATCCACAAGGTCAGCGGATGAAGACAACAGCAGTGAGGCTATATTTCAACAGTCTAATTTGCTTATTTTCCAGGAGGCATCAACCAGAAACTAAAAGTAGCTCAGTGGCTTCATTGTAATATTTTAATATTGGTGGTGTAGGGAAAGTACATGTTTTGACATATACTGTACAGTATTTCTTTACTGTACACAATATTACCATTTTTTTAAAATGGTCCACAAATACTATTCAGAATCCACCAAGTCCAAAGTCCATTCTCACTATTTCCCTTTTCATCAACAAGATTTACATTGACCTCCTTTGCTATAATGTCACACTGATGTTAGGCAAACTGCTACTTTGCATGGAGATATATGGTTAATAAGTTAGTCATTAAAGCAGTAAGGGACCAGTTCTGGTGTGCATGGTGGGGATCTAGCAGCAGCGCTTACCTTGAAGAAAAACGTCAGACAGGTCCTGAGGCGGGGTGATCTTGTATGTGTCTGATCCTTTGTCCCTGACCCTGAAAAGTGGCAAATCCTCTCAGATCTGGGTTTCTGTTGTCTTTGCAGTACGCAGCAATTCCTTTCAATCCCTAGAAAAAGAATCAAAATGGACAGTGAGACTTTATTCTCAGCTCAATGTAAAGTGTGAGTTATTCTTTAGTTGGAGTTGGAGTACATACCTTTCCTTGAGATTAACGCAGCATGGTTTGAACCTGGTGTCATGTCAGCAAACATTGAAATACGTCTCTTAACGTCTGAACTCTGTCTGAAACATCCAAAGGTGTTCTGAGGGAGTATGACCCTACATGGGAGATATAGACAGATGACATTTACAATTACATACATTTTTCCACCAACTTGGAAAGCAGTGCTGCTCAGCAACGACATGGCAGAGTTCACACAGCTCATTTGCATGATAGAGGGTAGCTGAATAGAGCAAAAGCTTCCTGAAGAGAAACGGAAAGTAGGCTGTACAGAAACTGTGGTTTGTGTGCACATGAGAGCGTTGGTTTGCAAGAGATGTTTAACCCTCAGACTGTCAGATTACTGTAGTAATGGAAGATAAGTTGTGTCAGCAGTTGGGTTTGCAATAGATCCGGATCATAGCTCATAAGGCACGACCAAATGTGTGACAGAAATGGAAATATTTGTTAAGATTCACTATGCATGCAGAGATTTTGGAGGGCATAAACAAAATTGTAACGACAAGAGATATTTTCCAGCCTTGTTTTAAGGTTGTCACAAATAATGACAAACTCATTCCCCCCATAGCTGAGAAGGGCGTCATGAATCATCTACTTTGGTTTCTGCTTGGTTGTGAGCAGTAGGAACTCCCTATGGGGGAAAGACAATAACCAGAAAGAGTCTGTGTCATACTGAGCGGGATGAGACTGGATTACAGCATTCCCCAATGTTAATGTTGTGGCAACTTGATCTCAGAAGACATAATGCTACTTTTCCCTTTACGCAGCTGATCAAACCCATCTCTGAAAGTATGACCAGTGTGGTTCTGAATGTCTTCAAAGTTTATTTCCCCTCTAATTTTCATATAATACAATTTAAAGTCTACCTAACCACCATTTACCCAATTACTGTACTCTTATGTTCCATATATGACTAAGTATTGCTACAGTACCATGAGCTAGAATTTCAACATCATCTTAACAGCGCTAACTGTCACTTTTAAATGTCTTTGTGAGTCATTATGTGCTCCTCTGGGGGTGTCGAGAGGTTTGGGATCAAACGTTATCACTGGTTCCTTGTTTGTAAAGAATCCAATCCACAATGAACTATTAACATTGCGTGAACAACATTGAAATGTATTTAATCTACAACAGATATGAGGCCAAAACGGATATAAAAGAGGAAGCAGCGTTATCAGACCGTTACCAAACAAAAGGCTCTTTAAGATCTTTTTTTAGTTGTCTGGCAATGTACCTATGAGGGGGATGTTGCTCTTTAAAAGGTCACAAGTCAGTTGACGTCTGTAAAATGTCATTATAAAAAAGAAATCTCATCACTTTTGCTTACTCTTTCTTTTAAAACTGAGGGTGAAACAAGCATCTTCACAAACAACGCAATTCTCCCAAAAGTACGCCAAAATTCAACCTGACCAAACTAATCATGTAAAAAACATCTGTGGACTGGATTGATTTATTGATCAATATACTGCAGCTCCTACAAAGAGTTTTCATAAGTACTGTACATGCTGCAATAAAACTAAAGCTAAATGGTCTTAGTATTATAGTTGTTGTTTATATGTTTGTTTTTGCATTGATTTTCATCTTTATTGGATGTATTGACAGTATAGGTAAAGACAGGAGAGAGAAAGAAGGCTATGGCATGCAACAAAGATCCTCCGCCAAAATCAAACTTTCACTTTACTGAATTTATCCATGGTTGTATAGTTAATTTGCAGATTAGGATTTTACATTACATCAGATCATTTTTTCAACGTGTAGATGAGAATTTAAATCCTTAAACTGATTTGAAAGTCTTAAAATCCCCAAAGTCCTGCATTATTGTCTCATCTCGTGGCCCTGTGTTTTACGTGGACTCTGTCGAATCCAGTTTTAAGAGCTTTATTATTTTAGTTTTATACTGTGGTCATATACCTAAATAGTGTTGTATTTTTAAGTTACCACAAACTGATTATAGATTAAACCTTCCAGCTGTATATCAAGCAGTTAATCAGTTAAGTTAAAAGTTATCAGCACTTAAATCAATAATAATAATAATAATAATAATAACTACTACTACTAATAATAATATTATAAAAATAAATAAAATAACGTGAAGATGTAACACTGACTGTAATTGTTACGTATGATAATTTATGTACAGTTTGCTGATAATATTACAGAATTTAACTTTTGAATGCAAGACCTTTATTTGTAATTGAGTATTTTTGAGCACTTTTACCCAACCCAGAATACTTCTTCCATTGGGTTTCTGGGTGTATTTTGAAGCTGCCATGTAGACCTGCTGTGGGTGCTGATGGCCCACAGGACTGAGGAAAATTTGAGGAATTTGTATTTTATTTTAAATCTCCAATTTTGAGGGATTTCCTTTATTTTATTACCCCGGACAATGGGGATTTGAATAAGGCCATGTCAATAGGTATTTAATTAAACTTAAAAACAATAACTATTTTTCTCTTTGGCCTTTTACTTCAAATGGTTAATGATTTGTTGTTACTTCTTAATTACTTGTTACTGTATGACTTGCTTGCACTTACTAACTACTTCCGAATTGTTAATGGCACGTTGTTACTGGATACTTCGAACAGAACTGGTTATTTGCAGAAACTGGAATCCGTGAGGTTTCACGTCTGAACAAACACCTCCACCCAGCGGCGACGCTGCCTCGCACGCACGCACACTCGCCGCACACTCGTGCACCACGTCACCGCCGAGTCAAACTACATTTCCCATGCTCCCCCTCCCAAAGAGGCAGGGAGTCATGCGGATGGAAACAACACTGTGCATCCGCTGCGTCGCCCGAAGAAGAAAGTTAGAGGAAAGATGCACGAAGAGGAGGATGGCAGCGAAGCAAACCCCTGCTCCGCTTCCCACGTCGTGGCCTCCAAGTCTGTGGACGTGGTCGAGGTCGAGGGCGCGAGGGAGCAGGCCTCCAGGCTGTGCGGCTACCTGAACAAACTGACCGGCAAGGGGCCTCTGAGGGGCTACAAGACGAGGTGGTTCGTGTATGATCCCAGGAAATGTTACTTGTATTACTTCAAGACTCCCCAAGATGTCTTGCCGCTCGGGCACATCGAGATAGGCGACGCGTGCTTCAGCTACGACGCGGAGGGGGAAGAGGGTCAGTTTGAGATTCGCACGGACGGGAAAGAGTTTCTCTTGAAGGTAAAAACTTGTATTTATTTTTGTCCAGCACGTAAAGCACCCTGTTTTGCAACCCCGGGTCTGCTGTCACTTGGCACTTCCTTTCTCGCCGTGGCGAGGCAGACACACCCATTCTAACTTTTTACTGATGTGCCCTCAGCTTTGCTTGCGGTCATGGCATGTTTCCGCTGACAGGGATGCGATTAGACGACTTTTAAGAAAAGCAGGCAAAAAAAAAAAAAAAAAAAGAATCAATGAAGTCACGTGGGTCGTGTTTGCCAGACAAGACAAGGCATTGTTTTGCTGATTGCCTGATTGCCTCAGTCCACTGTTTGCTTGCAGAGATCATTTCAGACTCCGATTCGAGGTGAACTCATCCGTCCTCACGACGCGCTCCGCTCCGCACACAGGAGCCAGCATCTCATGTGACTGCGTTCTCTGCTGTCATGTGACTGTGACAGGTGTCTCTGGTTTCACTCAGCCCGGCTGAGCCCGGCTGCTGGAGTCTGCGTCGTTTTCAGCAGATGGTATGAATAGTCCGACAGCTTGCTGCCTGAGGCTGGCCTGGAACTGAGACCGAAACCACGGTGCATGCTCATTCACATGACAGATCTGAACATAGTAACCTGCTATTTAAACAGCTGTTTTGCATGTTTTATTTAATTCCACAGCTGCTGTTGTTTTCCTAGCCAAAGTGTCATTGCATTTATATTGGTGTTTTGAGTTGTCTTTTTAACCTTTTAATCTCTCAAACCTGACTGACTCGCGTTACCTTGCGGGCAGCCCTTGTGAATGTGCGCATCTGTGTTTCCAGGCCCCCAGCAAGCAGATGATGCTCTTCTGGCTCCAGCAGTTGCAGCAGAAACGTTGGGAGTACAGCAGCACACGAGGCGCAGGTCAGAGAGACAGCTGGAGCTCCCCGACCCTGGCTTACCCTCCCACCGGCCTCGTAGGCAAAGACCATGGTAGGCAGGTACACACACACACACACATAAAAAGTGTACACTCATTTTCACTGCTCTGTTTCTTCCAGGCACCAGCTGAACATAAACACTGATGGATTAATATTTACACAAGTGCTATAAAGGTATTTTGTTGCCAGGTTGCCAAGTTTCCTACAGAAAGAGCATTTGGGCAGGGCTGTGTTAAGCAATGATTAAATGAGAAAACAACAAAGGGTAATAGGGAAGGACTTGACGTCTACTTTATCTGGGGTGTGTTTAATTTGAATGCACTCACAGAAACAAACATCATGTTGTGTGTTCCTCCAGCGGTTTTCAAGGTTCACGTGTACTCACAAGCTATCTGCTGTGAGTACACTCGCTTTTTAACTTTTACTCTTGTGGACTTTGTACATGATCACAGGTACTTTGTTTCGTCCTGACATGAAGCGCAATGTAGCGAATTACATGGAGTATACACAGCTAGCTAGTCTTTACCTTTTGTGAATCCTGCGTCTACACTAAAATAGATTTTAACAATACCTTTGGTCTAACTTACTTGTTTACAGAATCTCAACATTTTTCTGATGTGTTGTTCAATCACTATTATTGAATTTATTGCCCAGTACTGTTTCACAACTGCTTCCAGTGAGCACTTCAACCTTTAGTGGAAGTGTGTTTAGGTTGCTGCATACATGCACAGTGAGGGCGGAAGAGTAGCTGTGGCTGTTCGAGGTCCTGCGGAACAATAGTGGTTTTATGAGAAATGCAATATCATTATTTTGTCATTCTAATGGATCCTGTTTTGTTTCAGATGCGCTCGTCTTTGAGAAGCTAAGTGACAGCATGGAGAAGGTCCGCAGTGACTTTGCCATGGACACAGAAACAGAGAGTGGGGGAATGGGGATCCAGTCAGCCAGAGGGCCTTCTGCTGCATCCACACACCCCCTCAACTTCTCCTTCAAAACATTTGGCACAGAACTCAAGTAAGGCGGAAGGAACGCTTTCGACAGCCTAGTAGTAGGCTGATATCGTACCCGTATTTTTAGTTTGACCACCTGCTAAACGGGCACAACTAGTTTGTCTGCTATGTGTCAAGAGAGCTATATAGAGGAAAGAAAATACCTCTTTAGTTCTTCCTCAGGTTGACTGCAGTAGAGGAAATGGTTACATCTATTGTTGACTAGTTTCTCTCATATGCAGCCATCAACAGTTCCCCTTATGGGCCATACAACACATCTATTCTATTCTAATGCAACACACTGAAATGCAAAAAATGTGACATGGTTTTGAATTTGATTTGTATCAGTAATGGAAAGAGAGTTCACTCATAAAGGAGCACAAGGAATCTTGGAGCATTTGCTATCGTACATGCTATTAGGAGTTTGTCTACCCCTGATAGCATGTCTCCTCACCAGTCTGGTCAACCTTTTTATGATGATTTAGCTTCTCATATTTTAGAATACACAGGGTGTCTTTAAAAGTTTATCTCCAAACAATTAGCTAAATGTTTCATACTGAGTGAAACAGGGGCCAGTAGGGCATCTGTTTTGTTTCTCAATCTGTAAGTTTACCAATGGCAGTTTCTTCAGTTATAACTCATGATCATAGCAGAAGATGCCAAAGCTCAAGAATGTTAACACCAGAAATGTGATGTTACAAGATGTTGTGGGGTATGTCAGTGCAGACGAAGTGAAACTGCGTTCTGCTGCATACAAATAGTCATGTGTTTGCAGTGATCTTACATTCAGAAGTGTGAAAAACATGAGTCTGTATAGACATAGACATGGAACTGTTCATTTTAGACTCAAGAATGCTCTGATAATTAGAGTTTCATACCTTCCATTAATGTAATTTTATAATCATTATTTAATTTTACGTAGACACTTTATTTGTAAGTTATGCTCTCCCATCGAGTGTAACCTGGACATATTGATGTCTGAGAATGGAGATTGGAAAATCTTTTGTGTAGTAGCAGTCACTAAAACACTGAAGCCTCCACAGTCTTGGTTTTACTCACCCTCTTGTCTGTTTTCTGTTATGTTAGGAACTCCATGTCTTATCTGCGGCCAGGCAGAGGAGGTGAGAACAGGCGCAGTGTGTTTTACACTGGCAACAACAGCGCAGAGGAGTGGGAGCTGGTGGATGCTCCACCCAAGGACTTCCCTGAACAGAAACATCATCCAGACACACACAGACGTACGTCTGCTCCCTGTTGCCTTTTACTCCCCCTCTGGCCAGAGTTTAATGCTCATACTCAGCTTACATTCTCCAGAGTCATTTGTATTTTATTGCTCCACTCATTTGCTCAATACTATGATAAATGGACGAACAATGCAATTTTACAAAACGTTTCCGCCTGCTCCAGCTCCCTGAGTCACTGCTATTACTTATTTATTGCTCTTGTCTATTACCTACACATACAATCTAAAACTATAGGTGGTGATCACAAGCCAATAAAAATGAAAACTGCAAACAGTAATGAAATTCTCTACTCTCTCAGATTCCTTTGGATCAGCGTTTACTTTCGATTTTGTGCGAAACTCATCACGTCCAAAGAGGCCTTTTCTTCGCGACATGATGGGCACTGGGAGGTTTGGGCGCAGTGCTTTAACTCGCAGTGCCGAGATCTCCTCCCCACTGGAGTGTAATGACAGCAAACCTTTGGAGCTGCAGCTTCGCCTCCAGAGCCAACAGGAAGAACTAAGCCGCATGCAGGAGGAACAGGACAATCTCCGAGAAGAGCTGGCCAGTCAGAAGGTAGAGTTATCTCACCCTTATTATTTCATCCAATGTGATAGCATTTAGAAACATAATGTAATTTGGATCGCATGCCAACATAACTTTCTAGGAGAGTTAATTCCAGTAAGAGTATGGGGAAATATTGTTATGGCTACAAGATGTTATAGATAATGCAATTTATCTTACTTCCTTTTAACATTTTTACATTACATTACATTTAGGCATTTAGCAGACGCTTTTATCTAAAGCGACTTCCAAATAAGAGCTTTACATAAAGTGCATAGAATCATGGACGAAAACAACAAGATGTCGTATCAAATAATATGAGTGCTGGTGATGAATCCCAAGTGCTATAGGTAAGTACATCGCTACCAGTGGCAAAATCGAAAAGAGCATTAAATCTAAAAACAGATTATGTCCGTTCATTATCATCCACAGTACAATCAAGGTAGACAACAATTCTCATATAATATATCACACAATATGCTGTACTTTATGGAGCCAATGTGTCACATTTGTTGTATTCCCGAAACAAATGAGTCTTTAGTCTTTTCTTGAAAGTGGTCAGACAGGTTGATTGTCTGACGGATGTAGGGAGCTGATTCCACCACTGGGGGGCGAGGTAGGAGAAAAGTCTTGAGTGTGAGCGGGCGTCGCTGAGAGGGCGAACCGCCAGGCGGTTCTCAGAAGCGGACTGTAGTTGGCGGGCGGGGGTGTAAGACTGGAGGATGGTTCTGTCTTAGCGAGGTTCAGCTGGAGGTGATGTTTGGTCATCCAGGCGGAGATATCTGCTAGACAAGCCTCTATCCGTGTTGAGATGCCAAGGTCGTCTGGAGAGAACGAGAGGTGGAGTTGTGTGTCATCAGCCTAACAACAACCCATTGTTGAATATTCATGAACTTTTACAACCTTAATTTAAATACATTTATACATTTAATTATGTATCATTTACTTCATTAAGACATACTTGTGGAACATTCGTTTCTCCATATAATCTGTAATAGAATTTTCTTTGATTCTATGACAAAAACAAAATATTTTCACATTAAATATAATTTGATCGCATATAATTGTTCAACTTAAAATGTAACAATTTGCATTATAATTTTCCTTGATAGTGATCCCTAAAATGTCTCATATTTTCACTAGTTTTATTTATTCCTGCTTGTTTCATGTCAAGTTGCTAACTCACAAATCTGAAACTGTGCTTTAAATCATGTTTAGCCTCTCTGGAATAATCTAGTCCAATTTTCACAAGTATATATACATATATATAGTGGTTTTTGATCTGGACCTGGTCCAATGTGGTCTATATGTGGAAAAAAGCAGTGAAATGTCTTCTCTTTTTTTGCATTTTCACAAAACCAATAAAGGTTTCACGAAACTTTAAAGTGTAGTACATGCTATTATGCAAGTAGACTATAGGCCTACATAAGTGACAAAATGTGCATATCATAAGAACACTATCTGCCTCATTGTTGTGGCATGAATTAAGTTTAAAGATAAATAGTATCTGAGATTATTGGTTATTTTCCACACAGTTAACTGCTCTAGCAGTAGCACCCTGTACTCAACATTCCTGTTCCATAACCAGCAATGCTGCTTCTAGCAGTGTTTATACTTATTCTATCTTTTATTCTACAGACATATGTTGCCAATACAAGACAGACTATTATATAGACTTTATATAAAGTATTATGGGAGTAAAATAAAATAAAGATTTAATTAATGTAGATAACATTTTTGTATTCATGTTATCATGTATGAAAAGACCCAAAACACTGTAAGCAGACTAGTTGATTACTATAAGCAACTTATTTAGCAGCATTCATATAGGAATGTGTCCCAAGCTTTTTGATCCATATAAGTGGTTGATCACTGTAAACGGTTTCCACAAAAAAATAAATGACATGTATTGAAACTAAGCCAGACCCATTGCACATTGTCTTTGAACTAGTGCATGACTCTTTCAACGACAACCTGTTCGTACATGGAGTGAGAGCTTTGAGAACTTCTACCATACTATTGTTATGAAGAGCAGGCGTGGGAGTGGAGCAGGAAGTAGGAGGAGGTGCCTGAACATTGGGCTCTCCACAGGCAGCTGTTTTTGAACCACAATGTGTGATGCATTGAATTTTTGTTATGTCAAATTTTGTTATGTTTGTTGGGAATCACTATGAATTACAAAAAATGTATGACCAAATAATTTCTGTACATAAATTATCACATGTGCATAGTACATTTTTGAATGTATTCTGTGTGTGAACATTTTTCCCAAATGGTAATATCATAATATGGCAGGTTGTGGAATGTTTTTCTGAAAATGGCATCAGGCAGTGGACAGTGAAAGTGCTTGTGGAACTAGGAAAAGGGCACAGATTATGCTTGTGTAACTTGGACAATGATGTACAGGACAGGGGAAATTTTATTCATTTTTATTCAGAAACAAGAGTTTCTCAACAGTTTTTGGTTTTAAATGCAAACATAATGCGTCTGTAATAATGTTAGATTTAGCATACCTTGTTAGGGGATATCAGATCGAAGTGTTCCCACACAGGGGAAATCCTTCTCATCCTCGCTGGCTCCATCCTATCACCTATCCTACTCTCCTCACTCTCCTAAATCTCTCTCTCTCCCTAAACTCTCCAAACTATATAAACTATTGGGATCTTTCTCCTCGTTGCTCCTGATCCCTCCCAGGTTGGTTAATTTGGAATCAAGGCACCTTACTACTGTTGTCTTTAAACCTTTTATTCACACAAGCTAGATTACATGAACTACATTACACAAAGCAGTTATTACAGATATATCTGGAGACTCTAATATAATGTCACCAAGCACAACTAAGCAATGTCAGGAAGAGTCTGAGTCTTTTGTTCCTCACTTACACATTATATAGTTTCTTACACTGCTATCTTTCCTCCCCGCCGTCTCAATTCCTCCGGCTGACCTTGGCGTCTCAGCTCGGATAGAGGCTTGTCTAGCAGACATCTCCGCCTGGATGACCAAACATCACCTCTAGCTGAATCTAGCTAAGACAGAACTCCTCGTCATCCCTACTTCTCCATCCATCTCCCATGACCTCTCCTTCACCCTGGACTCCACGACGATCGTTCCATCGCCCTTGGCCAGGAGTCTTGGGGTCACCATCGACAACAAGCTCACCCTCACCGACCACATTGCTGCAGTCTCCCGATCGTGTAGATTCACCCTGTACAAGATTCAGAAGATTGGAAGATACATGTCGGAGCACTCGACCCAACTGCTGGTCCAGGCGCTTGTGCTCTGCAAGCTGGACTACTGCAACTTGCTCCTTGCCGGGTTCCCAGCCTGTGCAATCCGTCCCCTCCAGAAGATCCAGAATGCAGCAGCACGTCTGATCTTCAACGTACCAAGGTACACCCACGTCACCCCCTCTTCATTTCCCTTCACTGGCTACCCATTGCTGCTTGTATCAGATTCAAGA
>JAVQJD010094256.1:0-17042 GCA_036023655.1 Nannoperca australis | reverse complement strand
CCAGGGGTCGGCAACCTTTAACACCCAAAGAGCCATTTGGACCCGGTTTCCACAGAAAAGAAAACACTGGGATACACCGCAAATACTTTGACATGTAAAATGAAGATAACACTGTATATACCGTTTTTTTTACCTTTACGCTTTGTATAAACAACTATAGTGTGTTGCTTATGAAATCCATGAAGTGCTACAGAGAAATATACATTTTATTTATGCAATGAACACGTTTTGAACTCTTAAAAAACTCAGCTGGGGATTGAACCCAGAACCTCATACATGCGACGCATGCACTCTACCACTTTGCTAGACACAACACATTACATCACTCTTGGGCTTTGGGAGCATGTAGCGCAGCCTTGACCTGAATTAAAAAAAATTATTAGAAATTAGAAAAAAAGCACTGTCACTAAACAATGAAAAATAAACATTTGCAAAATATCTGCATAAATATTTATTTGACTTGGTTAGTGGGACTTCTGCTCCTGAATCTCTGCGCACAGCGTCTGCACATCGGGGCTGGACTATAAACTGTCGTCTGTGAGGCGTGAGCAAGGGCGTAGGAGTGAGTTTGACATTGGGGGGGACACATTTGCTACTATGAATCAAAGCCCACCCCAACTCCTAAAATATAGCTTTACAAAGAGCTTATAAGGTGAAAGTGTATATGCCCTCTTCAGGGGGTGAGGGAGATGGAGGGCTAAGCTTCATTGTTGCATCAGTGTTCTCAACAATTGTATATTATTTAAAAAACATAAAACTGGACATGGTAGGCCATCAGTTATGTTAATTTTGAGCTTGAACATTCTTCATAAAAAGGAACATATTCATCACTAAGCCATTAAAGACCTCACCTCACTCCACCACCTGTCTCTTCCCTGTTTGTATCAGCATTCTCCTGATAAGATCATACATGATATTTAAAATAATGTAACACTGGGCCTGGTAAATGGTCAGTTATGATGATGTCTTGTCTTTGTGTTGTACACTTAGACTTGTGTTACTCTTGATGGAAAACCTCAGTAATGTGTCCTGTGATGGTTTAATATTTTTTTTGGGTGGCATTATGCTGAAATCAGATGACAACAATTTACGTCAAGAAAAAGGCATAACATTACAGGACATTAACACGTTGCTTTCTGACAACTTGAGCATAGTTAACGATAATGTTACCAACCCAAATTTAAACCCTCCCAGCATGTTGGTAACAAGACTAAAGACGTTATACACAAGCCTTTTTCACAGCGGGCATTAGCAGTCGTTGCTATTCGATGTGCTCTAGTAGTCAGCCAGCTCGGCCACAGGCTAACGTTAGGACAACGGTAGTAATACGTTAGCTAACTAACGTCTCTCATTAACCATCAAGCCTGCGATTCAAAGCTCATCTGTTGATTTAATAAAGGTTGTTGTTTTTGCCCGCATGACTGAGACTAAGTTACCTCATTTAACGTGGAGTCATTACTGACCTCAAGAAGAAGCTGAAGGTGAAGCCAATGAAGCGGGTGAATATTCAAACAGCATGAAGTGAGGAGTTTTTTTCTGATTTGCTCGCAAACGCCCAACCCACAGTGTCGCGCTTTCAAAATAAAAGCTTCACATTTAAAATGTTTCTCTCACCGGTGGTATAATTTTTGGGTGGGACAAATGCACCTTTTTCCAATATTGGGGGGGACCCATCCCCCCCAGTTCCTACACCTATGGCCTTGTTCAAACGTGTTGTTGAGTGCAGCTGTAATGGGCTCATTGCTGCTCTTTGCGGCCAATGGGGGAATAACACCCACTGACCTGCGGAGACAACCACAGATAAAGAAGGTGTTTTTGCCTCCTTGACACCAAGGTGCAGTATGTTTCACTTTTACTCGAGAAGAGGCTTCAAAGACAAGAAGTAACTCAAGTTTTGTTTTTGTCACTACCTGAACTAGTGTTGTGCTGAACCATTTAACCAAAACAGAGGAACAAAACAAAGGAGTATTTTGGGTGTAACTCAGCAAATACAAAGCTCTGAAATGATAAATGAGCTGTACACAATCCCCTGTTTCCTTTAGCTTTTATATGTCTAACAAACAATACGTTTTTCTGAGAGAAGGGTATATTTTCCAGATTTACTGACAAGAGGAAGGAGTGGAGATGGGGAGGCAAAGATGGAGGGAGTCGATGAGAATGGAAAAGACCACTGTAGCTCAATCTTTTATGTTTTTGTCTTTTCCATCTGCCTCTCTCTCTATTCTTTATAGCTCTGGATGGCCTTAGAACAAGGCTCAGGAGGAAATACAAAAGATTTAATGAAGCATCTCTCTCACTCTCTCTCTCTGTCTCTCTACCACACACACACACACACACACACACACACACACATACAGCTTCTCTATTTACAGCTCCATCTCTTTAGGGTTCTTCTCTCACTCCAGAGTTTTATGATGCTGTAATAAAACAGACAAAAGACAAATGGTCAGTGAAGAATTGCTTCTGCAAGGGGCGTTTAGTAGTCACTTAGTCATTCAGCTGGTCAGTTAGCCAGTCAATAAGTCGACCATATAGACCAAACAGACAGTGACCAAACCACTACTGTAATTTGGTCCAGTGAGGGTACCATTTACATAGCAAGTATTGTTTGAGACTCCGTGAAGGAGTTTTGCCAGGACAAAAAAAGGACACAACCATATCGAGAACTGGTCTCTTCTGCTAAAACAATGGCTAAACCCAGCTCCTAATAAACACAGTTGGTCTCTTGGTGTGACTCCCGACTGCTGCCCCACTCCATCAAGACTAATGGGTTGTGACTCCTTAATGTGCATGCACACACACACACACACACACACAAACCCTGGGCCTATCTATCTGTCACAACAATCTTTGTGACCCCTATTACCCTTATATTTGGGTGAGCAGTGGTCCAGCTGAAGCAATGAAACCCAGAGCCTGAACTCAAATAAAGAGAAAAGTCATTCTTTCGTAAAAACTTCTTTGCCACCTGTTTTTTAGGATTTCACTATCCCTCCAAGGCATGCTGGGAAATTGAGTCCCTCCACCTGGACCTCGTTTTATATGTTCTTTCTGTTGGTCAGGCTGCTATGCCTCCAAAATAGAGAAGCTGAGTTTGTGGGCGGCATCACCAGCATTCTGTTCACTAGTATCCACAGTCGCATTTTTGTGCACACAACATATTATACTAACATAGCAATAGGACAGATGAAATGGAACATAAACATAAACAATACAAGAAAAGTAAAAAAACTAAATAGGTACTCTAGTACACGTGGGGGCATGAGTCTGGCTTATCAAAGTGCAAAGGAAACTAACAATCGGCTCCTCCTGTCCATGTGTCGAGGTGTCCTTGAGCAAGACACTGAACCCCCAGTTGCTCCTGATTTGGAAGTTGCTTTGGATAAAAGCGTCTGCTGAATGCCTAAATGTAATGTAATGTAGCTTCCACAAACAGTCAATGACTAAAGAATAGATGAAGAATGGTAGAACCAAGATGGTATCACTATTGAGAATTTGGATTTGTGGTAAAGCTTGCTCTTCACCAACACAGTCAAACACGGCACTCACATTATGGTACATAACAGGCAAAATAACCCTTTCACCTTAACTTGTGAATAAAACTCAGATTCCTGAATTCCTCACCATACACATGACAAGAAACGTTGAAACTGTTAAAGAGACAAAGTCATCAATGTTAAGCCATGAGGAAATGTGTGTTAGTGAGAAAGCGTTGTATATTGTATACACATCATTCCAAATTCATAAAATTACGGGATATCTTGTATAAATCTCTGCACTTACCAGTGTTGTCATATTTGTTGTTTATTTGATACTGAAGCTTTAAGAATGTGGCAGTTGGTGCAGGTGTGCTTGTGAAAGTTAACACAAGTTTAAAAGCAGTACTGGTGGTAATCAATAAGTGTTGTGACGTTGCTCGCTCCCCGTCCTGTAGCTAACCAGGTCCCAGCTCCGTCTAAGAACCTCACCCTGCAACCCACTAACTTCTAATCTTCTTCCAGCAGGCAACTGGCACCCACCCCTCCGAAATGAGTGCACAATAATGGCATGCTTGGCAGGGTAGGAACCCATGAATGTTTACCAAGTGCCTCTCCGCAGAGCAGGGTGTTGACTCAGCCCTGCCCCTTTTACACTTTCCCAGCTCCCAATCAGTAACAAAGTTCTCATTTGCAACTTTCTCTAGTGAGCCTGCAGAGCTCCCATAGCTCCTCCATTACAGTGGGGTCTGAGAAATGGTCAGCAGTCATGTTAAGTGTATGTGATGAAACACATGATTAAAACGATTAAAACAGTTAGCTTGGCAGCGTATTCTTCCTCTATGGAGCGTGATGTGTGAACGGTCTGTACATTTACAGTCTACATGCACTCTACAATCATTATTGTTTGTATAAGTTTAGGTTCCATTCCTGTTGAGAAAACCCCAACACACACCAAAATGCATTTAATTTATCTTTTAGATAATCATGTTGTCTTAATGTTTTGTCAGTACAGTAGAATTTATCGTCAATACAGCACACTTAATTGTGTTTAATTGAAATACATTTAACATAATTGAATGGATTGGAACGGAATTGAATTTAAATGAAATGGCTGAATTGGGAGAGAGGAGGAAACAAGCCCTCCACAGGTGATGAAGAGCGAGTGTGTGTATGTGTGTGTCAGTTAATGTATTGTTAGGCTAATTTCCCAACAGCCTCCTGCAGGGCCACATTGTTTCATTTCAATATCAAACGGCTGTGAAGGAAAGCTTTTTAAATGGCACACTAATTGTTGTAATGGTCTGTTCTGCACCTCATGCGCTCTCTCTCCCTCCGTTCCACTTTACAACCTCTCTCTTCTCCTTTCACACTGTATTATAATGACCTGCTCCCATCTTTCTTTCTTTCTCTTGTTCCACGCACACATGAACACAGATTTGTGAGTGACAGTTTAATGAGAAGTGCTTTTCCATTAAAGAGACAAAAGGAGAGAATGCATCAATTAACACCCACTTACAAACAACACACACACATTTCTAGATGGGTAAGATTTTACGAGTTGGCTCAGACACATAAACACACACAGCAAAGACTGATGTACAGACGCATTAATTAAATCGGTCACAAGTAACCATTGCATTTATGCCACTCATACTTTCTGTGGATGAATGGATCTCTGTTTCTCTCACTCTCTCTTTCAAACGCATACAGTAGGTATAGAAGAAAATGACAAATTCTTTTTGTCTAGTCTGCTTGCACACAAAACACACATCTACACACCAGCTATGTATGTGGATTGTAAGAATGTGAGCCTTAATAGATCAAAAGCTGGTTACATCATGACGCCAGGAATTCTCACAGCAAAGCAAAGAAACCAACCAAAATAAAGTCTATATTTAGAGAAACACATCAGTTTATGTTTTTTTTCCCCTTTAATATTTGGTTTCCTTCGATTCCAATCACCACTTTTCTTTTTCTTTTTTGAACCTGTTCTGCTTCCTCTGGGAAAATATTGAAGAATTATAACAAACAGACCCTTTTCCACATATATTCTATGTTTATTTCTGGAACACAGCTCAGTACATTGCCTGGCAACTACAAGGTTGCAGCAGAATCAGTTATTATATTATATGTAGTGTAGTTGTTTAAATCAGTGGTGTGCATAGCTTGTGTATGGGAGTGTGTGGGTGTGTAATTGTCATTAAAACAATGAAAACATATGATTTCTATTAAGGTTGATGAGTTTTCAAAGACACCAAAGAAGCAATTCTAAAATGATAGAAATTATGCAAAAAAAAAGTCATCCTGAATTTAAATATTCACCAGAGACAGTCAAGCTACAACTTGACAAAATATATACAGTATATCAGGCTTTTTGCACAAAATGCTTCTTTTACCCAGAAATAACTTAGAGGGAATATTAATTAGCTTCTGAGGAATCTCTCTGTATAACTCCACAGACAGATTCATCATTATAAACACATCCTGCAGGACCAAGTGGTCGAAACCTCCAGAACTCAATTTTAAATTGGTGTATTACCAAATGTGAGAAAAGGATGAAAGGATGGCAGGAACTGGAGAAGTGACTGACACATGGACACCAGAAATGATGTAGCCACAAAAGGTTTGAGGTTTTTGGAAAAGCAATAGGTTGCCATAGTTGTATGTTGACGTTGTTCATATGAATGAGTGTGCATGCTGTGTTGTGTACTTGTGGTGAGTATGAAGACAGGCAGCAGAGGCAGAGAGAAGGAAAGCGGGAGTAATAAGAGCCAGTTCAAAAGAGCACAAGAGAAAAAAAGTTTTAGCTCAGTTTCAAAGTTCATTTCCGTTTCCTCAGAGGGAAACTGCGTTCACATACGTCCACATGCATACACACTGATACAGGCAGCAGGAGAGGGATGATTAGACTCCACCACTGGTTTATATCTCAATAAATGAATGTAAACAAACAAATGAGCACCGGAGGTCTTTGCTCATGTCTCGGAAGGAAGAAGAGAAAGCAGAGAGGGAGCGAGAGTCTGTAATAGAAGATGGAGAAAAACAGAAAAACATCAAGGACACCAGAAAGAAAACAAAAACTAGAAAGATAAAATAAGTCAAACATAAAATAGGAGAAAAACGAATGCTATATGGATTGGTTCACATTTTTTCTATTGTATCTATCATTATAAAACACTCACATGTCCATATGTTCACTGAAAAAGTTAGTAATGAATATCCTCTCTTCTGGTACATACTGGCCATGAAGCAATTTCTTCCACGACTATAGGGAACAAAATCCACCGTGCACACTGCAAAAATGCACTCGAAAGTTCAGCTGAAGCTAATTTGAGACTTCAGCAGTCTGAGTTAGTCAAATCAAATGGCAAGCTCCAAAGTTCTGTGTTACTACTTTTTCACTGCAGTTCAGCAAGGAACTCAAAAATAGGACTTTTGTACTGAAAACACTGACTTTGAGACATACAAATGCTACCTGCTAGCCACGGTTACTATCATTCCTCAGCAGCTGCATTGAGAGCCTCAGTGAAATCAATCTGACAACGGCAACAATGACAAACCTGTAATGTGTGATTGACTGTACTGAAACACAACAGGTGATCACAAAGAGAAGTGACAGTAAAGACATATATGCCTGAACACCTATTGTCTATAATATCTGTCTATCTGTCACCCACACTCCTCACCAGATGCTGGCAGTAACCACTTTGCAGATATGAAATTTAAAAAGTCAGAAAGTCTCTGTCTTTGCGTTTATATTTTTGTGTGGTGACCACAAACTTTTAATGACCTGAAAACACCAGTGTGCAGAAAACAGCATCAATGTCCCTTTCAACTTTATCCACATTAGTGTGGCATGGTCTCAGTCTGAATTCCAAGCTGCAGAAAATACACTTTTTTTCTCTCTTACTTCTTTCTTCCTCTTCAGTTCTTCTCATATTCTTTTTCTGATTTGGTTTTAATCTCTTTCTGTGTTCAACTTTCTCTCCAGGCGTACATGTCTGCATCTAAAGCAACTAATTCATCCGTAATCAGCTTTATGAACAAACACACTCACAACCACCGGAGATAAAAGCAATTTCCATGACAACACATCAAAGTAAAAAAAAAGGGTGAATGAACCAACAATTGTCTATGTTCTTTCTGCTGACTCTGTCCACATTAGCATTTACAGGTTGTTCACATATAAACCCATGCACACAGTGAAACACCTGAACAACAGTAGAACAGCTAAATTTTTCCTTCGTTGGCAAATAACAAAATTGGCATCCCAGCCAACATCTGGTAAGGAGTGGGAGGGACGCAGCCTGGTTACTCTGCTAAGCGTCATGCTGTTAAACCATACAGCCAAATAAACGATTCAGTTGTTCTCATTTACATATTTTTCAGTTTCTGTTGTCAGAAAACAGAATGAAATAGTGATTTAATTACAGTTCATGAATAAAACTAGCAGTAATGCCCAAGCTGCTGTTCTGCACTGACCATTATTTCATGATTGCGATAATGATAACGCAGAACATTACAAGATACAGAAAGTTCTCACACCTAGCAGACATTTTAAGATGTATCGTCTCTGGCTTTGGGAAAGCTCATTCTTTGGGTGAGAAAAATGCTGACGGAGGGCTGAACAGAAAGAAAAAGATGTATTTGAAATTGAACTGACTTAATTTGAACGTACTTAGAGAGAGAACACCAAAAAGCAGCAGCACAATGCCCCACCAACTAAGAAGCAACATACTGTATGTATGAAGAATCAAGACTGCACTTCACACTTGGTATTGTCTCAAAGCAGTTTGCTCCTAGAATGATTATGACTCACCATGTGATCAGAGCTGTTAACAAGTCATCTTGGAGTGTTAGACATACTGACATACAGATCTGAGACCTGCAACAAATGAACAGGATTCTACACTGACCAAATTAAGCCTCATTTCCACCTCACCTAGCTTTACTCTTGGTACCAGGCACTTTTCTCAATTTCTTTTTCCATTGTAGATAGTGCCATGTCTATGTAGGTGGGATTCTTAGCTGATTGCCCTAACGACGCTGCCTGAAACTGCCATGACATCATCTTTAACGCAACATCTTCGCTGGATCCTTTCATTGGCAATGGACCACAGTCAACTGATTTTGCAGGCTGCCATTTTTTAAATCTGAGTGAACAAAAAAATTGATGGCAGGTTTGTGAAGGATATCCTGTGTCGCACAAATACCAATTGTCTCTCACCAATCAGTGGCCTTCAGGGTTTTAAGTCCACCTTTTAGTATCAACTCAGCTAGTTTGGAGCCTTGACCGAGGTGGCACCAAAAAAAGCACCAGGTACTATCCGCAACTATTGCCAATAGAAAACCAAGAAAGAAATGTTTCAGGTGAGTCGGACCATGCAGTGAAAATGAGGCATTAGACCGAATATAATTTGGACCTGGGAACCAAGTGGATCCATGAAAACATGTAGCTTACACCTAGTTATACACTGCCATGCAATTCTTTCTTTCATATATAGATAGTGTGCATGTATGCACACGTGTGTGTTTGAGTGATCAAGAGTACTGTTAGGGTTCTTTCATTAAGCCACTTCACTGAACAGCCGGCCCATGTTGGTGGATGGAGTGTGTAACTCAGAGGCAAAGAATTAGGCTGTGTGTGTGTGTGAGTGTGTGTATATGTGTGTCAGGAGGGTGAATGAATCTCAAAAACGACATTTAGTATTTGAGGCAGCTCAGTGTTCTTTCTTGTGTGTGTGTGTGTGTGTGTGTGTGTGTGTGTGTGTGTGTGTTGAGAGGAAGTGAGATAAGAGGTGCCACTAAAAGCTTCCTTACTCTCACACTCGGCTGCTTGTTTATTAAACAGGGTCCCATTTTTTGTGTGTTTGTGGTCTCGGACTTTGTGTGCGTTCAGTTAGAGCGTACGACATCCTGACACAGAGTGGGAGGACAGACAGAGAGCGAGGAGAGTGATGGAGAGGAGGAGGTGTAGAAGTCACTTGGGTGTCAAAATGACAGAAGGGATGATGGGGAAGAGACAGAGAGAGCAGCAGTTGAAGAGAGATATGAGCAAAGGTCAAGTATTTGAAAGAAAAAGGAAGTGTGTGTGACAAAAAATCCCAGATATGTCTTTTTATTTCCCAACATCCCTAAGAAATGGTTTTCTTTCCTCTGTCACGTTGCCTGCTGGAACAGTCCCTGCTCATCCAGCCCTCTGACCCAACCTTTTTATTTGACTTGGAAAGATACAAAGACACAGACAGACACACTACAACAACCAGTTGGACAAGTCTTGGAGGCAAAACACACAACTAAGATAAAACAATAATTGACTGTTGAGCTTCCCTTTTGAGAGTTAGTGGATAGAAAGGGAAAGAAGGGGTTACTGTGGGGGAAGGAGGACAGAAACAGAGAACATGCAGTATTCAACATAGTTGAATAGAAATGTGAAGTAAAAATCTATGATCAGCCATTTATAAAATTAAACAATAATAGTTGTCCACAGCTCCGGCTTTAACGCTAGGTACTATTTGTTCTGGCAGAAACAGACGCTGGCTGAACTTTACAACTTCAGCTGCTACTTTAACTTCTGAAATAGATGATTTTTTATGTTTTGGCTTATTTCAAAATGTGTTTACAGGCTTTGGCAAAAAACCAAACAGATTGGCAGTGAGGTCAATATAAGAACACTTCTCATTCAACTACTATTTTCCTTCCAAAACACACACACACTCTTAAGAGCAGAGTGAAATAGTCATTTTCACCAGTGCTGGAATGATTGAAACACTGTAAACAGTGTGAGTGCTGCTTCACTGGCTTCTGTACTGCACAACTATCCAAATGGCTTTTATTGACTTCTATTTGACCACTTTTAAAAAAAGCACTAATGAACCTTCTATCTCTGGTCCATTTTGTTGTTGGTACTGTTCTTGTATCCAGGAACAGCCAAAAGGATGTGTTGAGTAGATATTTGGAATGCAATGTAGTGACAAAACATATTTTAAAAGTGGGGTGACTCCTGCTTTTTTCTCAACAGGGAGCTTACTGTCACCACTGTAATTTATAGAGCCTTTACTCAAATAACTACAATGAATAGAAAACGAATCAAAGATGTTCCCAGGCATCTGTCACATGGCATTGTGAAAGATGTAGGAAATCACAAGCTAAAAGGGGTGCTCCAGCAATTTATTATCGCACTTCCATAAAGCTAGGGGACTGTGCCGAGGACAGTAACAAAAGAATGGTCAAAATCAAACGGGCAGAAGGATATGCTGACTGTAAGGGGATGGATTATACCAGAGAAGAACTACTTAGTATAACCGGCTGTCCGACCATGTCAGAAATTAAACAAACGGCCACACTGGAAGGTAGAGTGAAAAGACAACTGACAAGCCCCTACTGATGGAGTATACTGGCAGCTTAACTGTGACTAGTAAAGTGACCTTTATGTGTGAAATTGGTGGAGCTCTCTTTAGGTGTCACTGCCGCATTTGGACAAATAATCAATTTGATTTACCATATTGATTACTTTGAGTTTGAGCACAGGTGGACTGGACATAATAAATTAATTGTCATATAATCTTAAATAAAAGAACCACCTGGATTGCACAGGGGGGAAAAAATCCTTTTTTTCACTTTTTTTTTCAAAAAAGTGAAAAAAGTGTTTTTTTTGTGAAAGCAGAACAGGCATCAACTCATTGAGGCTAAAATACCAAAATATTGCTTTGGGTTTAGCTGAAGTAAATTAATGCTTACTGTAAACTGGATCTCAGTGTGAGTGGAAACAGCCGAGAGAGATTAACCAGAGTAGAAGGAGAAGAATGGCTCATTACTGTGTATGTGTTTGTTTGTGTGTGTGTGTGTGCGTGCGTGCGTGTGTGTTTATGATTATTATTCATGCAGAGTTGCTATGATACAACGAAGCCAGCTGGGGAGCAAGCGCTGCGCTCAACCTTTGTTGCCCTTCCTCATTCATTAAACACACACAGACACGCATGCAAGCAAGACCCTAAACACACAAACACACACAAATCAGTAATCTACCCGAGCAACGCAAACACAGACACACAACCCCTCGTACCTTCGCTCATGTTAACATTCAGTTTGTAGAAGCAGGCTTACTAAGTGGCTTCTTCTCCGCCTACAAACAGCTCCTGAAGGCTGAGAGCGTCTGAAACACAGGTACACAACGTAAAGCAACGCAGGGAGGAATGCATATGTGTTCATTCATTTGATACAACACCTTCCTTTACTAACTTGTACCATCACTGGCCAATTAAAACACAGAAGCCAGCACATAGAAATACACAGATGGACAGTTGGTGTCCAAATGTGCAGCATTAAGTGATCTCTGTATAATGTGGATTTGATTTTGAAAAGATTTTCTCTGAAGAACAGAGACAAAAGACATGCTCAAAGAAAAAGAAAGTGGCAGAGAGACGAGGCCATTTTTGAAAGATTTGGACCTTAAAGTTGGGGAAGGCAAAAGCTGTGCAACTTGTGCAAAACCTCTTTCGCCTATCTTTCTGCTGTCTCGGGTCACTCCACTAAGCCCCTCCCACCAAATCCACCAAACCCACAACTTCCACCGGCAGCAGAAAGAGTCGGTCAGCCTGTGAAACCTCGCGCCTTGTAGGTCTCGCTCTCCACAGCGTGAGCCTCACTGAGACCCCTGAGACTTGTCTTCTCAAAGACGCCCCTCCAGCGCTTTGCGGCCGCAGAGTAGAGATACGAGCAGCATGGCATCAAACATGATGAGCCTGAAGCTCCGTGTGGAGCTGGGACGTGTTGTTTGCTGTAGGCAAAGGGGGTATTTTAAATGTATCACAAATTGCAGGACTTTCGTCAGGACTGTCATTGAATCAGGCTTCCACCATCTGAATGGATGTGCACGAGCATCTGCATTTATTAAACAGCCAATATGAACGCTCCCTCTCTCTGAAGTTACCTGCGATTGGCCAAAATCTCTGGTTATTATAGAATTTTTTTACATCGACAACAAAAAATACTTCCTACCCCACCTTATAAAACAGGAAAACACACATTGCATACTCACATTGCTTAACCACACCGGTATGTGGTAAATCAGACCTGTGGTGTTTGGTTTATAGTGATCTGTTTGTATCTTTGAAATGTAAACGTCCCAGGAATTAAAGAAAAAAAATTATTTCATTTACCCAGCAGGTTTCTAAAAGGCTTCTTTGAACCAAGGACAGTAGAATCTTTTGACTGAGGTTGAAATGTGAGAATGGCCAAAGTTCGTGTTATGACTTTTTCATATGAAAAACAACAAGGATAAGAGAGCAAGTGCCCTCACCTCCTTACCTAAATGGAAAAACTGGTTGTTTGACAGTACTTTTTAAAGCAACCCATAGGAGTATTTAGCTATAGTAGCTATATAGTCTATAGCTATAGTACGGATACGTTTAGGAAAGTAAAACGTAAACATGGAAAGTTGAAGTGATGTAAGTGAGGATAAGACAGTATGGAAATAAGTGTATAGCATTTCTGTATATATGTTTAACGCGTGTTTGCCTGCAGCAAAGTGTAGGTGTATGTGTTTGGAAGTAACATGTAATGTTAACATGTAATATGTGCCTGTAAAGAAAATACACGGTTATCCTGATCAATATGGTGATCAGTGCAATAAGCAAGCATGCAGTAGGTCTGTGCAGCGCTATAGTGCTACAGTATGTGTAAACACAGGACTGAATGCCACTTTGTGTCGGTCACAAAACAATTATTGGATTACTCATCAAACTGTTGAAATTTATAACCATGTTTACCGTGTTGTTTCAAATAGTTAAAAAGTTAAAAATGTGTACATTTATTTCCTATGAAATGAATTCAGTCCTAACCCCACGTCAGCCAACACCTGCTGTGAAAGTATCTCACTGATTATTACATAACTTTAATATCTTTAGAGGCCATGAATACAAAACAATAATAATATCAAGACTACAAACACACGTTCAGACATGGACAGCTGAGTGAAAGCAAAACAATGGAGAGAGACAGACCCTCCACAGGTGATGATGACTGTCTGGGGAGCAGCACGGGGTTCAGTAAAGAGCAACAGTGCATGACCTGTCTGGACAAACACACACACATACACACACATATAAAGCAGTGACATGGTAGTGCAGTCAACTAGGACCTCATTATCACCTGGCTCTGAAATGTACCGCTGACCATCCAGGAAACACACACACCTGGTTCAGGCGTGGGTATCGGTTAAGGGTCACTGGGAAGGATTTGAACCACATCTCTGGTGACCACAGGGGTGTAAGTGTGTGGGCCTGTGTGCATATATTTGCAAGCGAGCCTGTGCAAACGCTTGTCCATGCAGTCATCAGCATGTGTGTGTGTGTGTCTCAGAGGGCTAGCAAAAGCTGCCCCTGCTATCGATACTCTCAGTGTCACACACGCCTGACTGAGCAGCTACAGGAAAGAGGAAATGAGAGGATCTGGAGTGTGACATTTGCGCCTGCATTTAAGAGAGTGTACGGCTCTGTGTTTGTGTGTGTTTGCGTTTGAGTGTAGGCCGTATTTCCTTGTCAGTCTATGAGGTTGCATGGGTCAACGAGCTGGTCTGTGTATACTATGAGCGAGCAATCGAGCATTCACTCTTGTCTCTTTGCTTCGCTGCGAAGTGTTTGTGTCAGACATAGAAGGTTCAGTGTATGTCAGAGCGGTAGCAAGTAACTCTAGTAGGTGAAATAAACTGAGAGGAAGTGGAAAGGGATGAGGGTGGATGAAAGGGAAGAAGGGTGGGCAGAGTTAAAAAGAGAAGGGGGGATAAGGTAAAGGAAATGTGGAGAATGGCTAGATTGAAACAAAATGCGTATGAGTGGATGCTCTGAGTCGACTGCTACCGCATCCTGAGGACTTCACATCGAGTCTTGTGGATAAAAGCACTCATTATGAAGATTTTGACTCTTATTATTTGCGGCGTTATTTTGAGAAATGAAAGAAAAAAGGGGCGAGAGAGAGAGAGCAAGAGAGAGATGGGCAATGACATGCAACAGTGGTTACCCCTTGATCACCGTGACGTCCCTCAAAATGAAAAATAATAACTCAGGACTGAAATTTGATTGTAAGTCATTGAAATGGGATTTGGATGGGAAGTGATCAGTTTATATGGTAGGAAATAAAATAGCACAGGGTAAAGCAGGAAAAAAATTCACTATACAAATTCAATATTGTGTAAACTTTAAAAAACACAGCAGGTTATTTGACAGCACTCACCAATGATGGGGGGGTGAGGGATGAAATATATTCTGTCCACTGCACAGTAGTCGTTTACAAGTTGTGTTACTATTTCTTCAAACGAAGACGGCAACAGGAAGAAGCACATCTCTCGTTTTGTCTGTGTCCGGGAAAGGTCTTCAAAACAGCGGAAAGTGTAGTGAATCAACCTGCAAGTTTTTTGGAAAGTTTGCCTTGTGGCTTAAATCTGTGATTTATTAATGCAAAGGCTAAAAGAAGTGACAGAATGCTTTTCTTGCTCTAAATAAGAAATTATCAGAAAGTATGGGTGTCAGAGAAAAACCTAAACATGCTATTTGAAGTTGCACCTTTTACAGATTGCGTGGGCAAGATCACCACGCAGCCAGTAAGTAAGAGAAGATGGTTATTAAATTGAAGAATGATGAACTACCTCTTTCCTTCTTTCTTTTAGTTACAGCCATTTACTATTTATTTTCACAATCAGTCCAGTTAGGGCTGTAACATTCATTCATTTATGTTTGTCCTCATTGAGAAGGCAAGAAAGAGAGAAAACAACAAAAATTAAGAGTCAAAAAAATAAAGAGACAAAGAAAAGATGAAAATGAAAAAAAGGACTGCAGGCAAAAGATGGAAAGAAAGAGAAAATGGACCAAGCTGGAGAGATTGAAGGGTTCTTTGATGAATTGGTTTGGAATGAGAGCAGAGTGCTGGAGAGACCAGCGAAAACAAACTGGACTAAAGCATTTATTTACACTCTGCTTCTCAATTAAGTCAAATAGGCCACTTTAACAAGCCTGACATTTCAACAGTATAATGAGATACGGAAAGCTGAGGGTCCTTCTGCAGGATGTACGCTAACTGTGGGTGAGTGTGTGTGTGTTTGGATATATGTGCATGCAGATCTGCACATGAAAACACACCCATGGTATAGAGAGTTTTGTGTACCATGGATGGCTTATATTTGTGTGTAATAATGCACATGTATGTCTTTGCATTTGTGCACGCTTGAACGCGCGTCTATTTGTATTTTTCTGCGCGGCCTCAATCCTCCATCCCTTTACATCCTCTGTCTCCGCCTCTGCTCTCGTGACAGTGTTTGCATAAACAGCACAACCTGGAAAGCTTCAGCGGCCGTCCCGGGAATGTTAACAGGCTGCATCGTAACTTTACACCTACAGGAGTGTGTGTGTCTGCAAGTGTGAGTGAGTGAGGGAGTGAAAGAGAGCACGAGAAAGAGAGAGAGAGAGAAAAGAGAGAGAGGGTGAGGGAGAGATAGGAAGGTGGAGTGTGTATGCTGGTGTAATAGAGTGAAGGAGAGAGATTGGCTTTATGGAGACAGAATGATGGAAAGTGAAGGTTTGGTTTCCCTTGTGTATGTGTGTGTGTGTGTGTGTGCGTGTGTGTGTGTGCGTGTGTGTGCGTGTGCATACTGTGAGGAATGCAGCACTTTGGAGCGTAGGGAAACTCCCTCTGTGGTAATGTTTTAAGCAGCTAATAAACTCTGATGGCTGAAAGGATGAAACTCTATCCACACCAGGTGAAAACCATTTCTTGCGCCTTTGTGTTTAGATGTGAGTGAACGCACAGACTCCTCCGTGTGTGCCTGTCTACTCACATGTGCACTTGTGCCTGCGTATAAATATATGCACACATGTTCTGTTTATGTGTCTTCGCCTGTAAAACGCCTGTGTGAAGGATAAAAGCTCTTCATTCTCAGAGGGGGGGGTCTTTGTGTGCATGTAGGCTGTATGTTTTATGTTTTAACATGGAGCAGAACTCCTGGTGAAAAGATCACCCCACCTTCCCAACATAAGAGGCTATGAAAAATAAGCTTCCATAATTGGACACATGGCATACTTTCTCTTCAGCTTACAGAGGCAGGCAGTATACATTTGCAGGTTTTAAAAATGTGTTTTTGTGTGTAAGTAGAAGGTGGTCCTCCGGTAAAAGTTTGAACCCTACAACGGTAATTACACTGCACTCTGAAATGTCACCTATTAGAAAATCACACGTTCCTGCTTGAAATAGTACTCCAACCTCCAGAAATCATGATTTCTGATATGTAACGTGCACTTTAATTGGAAAAACATTATCATCATCCACAAGCAGGATTCAGTAATTATGGCAAGATGGTCGAAGGGGCATTTGCATCAAACAAAAGGCCATTTTTCCTTTAAACATTTGCACGTGATTGTTTCTCAAGGACATAAAAACCTGGATGTCCTGCAATTTTCTGATGTTAAACTCAGATAAAACGGAAGTTATTGTACTCGGCCCCGAACACCTCCGAAACAAACTATCTAAAGATATACTTTCTCTAAATGGCATTGCACTGGCCTCCAGCGACAC